>OY282640.1:78538174-78834516 GCA_958299015.1 Tetanocera ferruginea | reverse complement strand
TTTTAATTTTAATTTTAATTTTAATTTAATTTTAATTTTAATTTTAATTTTAATTTTAATTTTAATTTTAATTTTAATTTTAATTTTAATTTTAATTTTAATTTTAATTTTAATTTTAATTTTAATTTTAATTTTAATTTTAATTTTAATTTTAATTTTAATTTTAATTTTAATTTTAATTTTAATTTTAATTTTAATTTTAATTTTAATTTTAATTTTAATTTTAATTTTAATTTTAATTTTAATTTTAATTTTAATTTTAATTTTAATTTTAATTTTAATTTTAATTTTAATTTTAATTTTAATTTTAATTTTAATTTTAATTTTAATTTTAATTTTAATTTTAATTTTAATTTTAATTTTAATTTTAATTTTAATTTTAATTTTAATTTTAATTTTAATTTTAATTTTAATTTTAATTTTAATTTTAATTTTAATTTTAATTTTAATTTTAATTTTAATTTTAATTTTAATTTTAATTTTAATTTTAATTTTAATTTTAATTTTAATTTTAATTTTAATTTTAATTTTAATTTTAATTTTAATTTTAATTTTAATTTTAATTTTAATTTTAATTTTAATTTTAATTTTAATTTTAATTTTAATTTTAATTTTAATTTTAATTTTAATTTTAATTTTAATTTTAATTTTAATTTTAATTTTAATTTTAATTTTAATTTTAATTTTAATTTTAATTTAATTTTAATTTTAATTTTAATTTTAATTTTAATTTTAATTTTAATTTTAATTTTAATTTTAATTTTAATTTTAATTTTAATTTTAATTTTAATTTTAATTTTAATTTTAATTTTAATTTTAATTTTAATTTTAATTTTAATTTTAATTTTAATTTTAATTTTAATTTTAATTTTAATTTTAATTTTAATTTTAATTTTAATTTTAATTTTAATTTTAATTTTAATTTTAATTTTAATTTTAATTTTAATTTTAATTTAATTTTAATTTTAATTTTAATTTTAATTTTAATTTTAATTTTAATTTTAATTTTAATTTTAATTTTAATTTTAATTTTAATTTTAATTTTAATTTTAATTTTAATTTTAATTTTAATTTTAATTTTAATTTTAATTTTAATTTTAATTTTAATTTTAATTTTAATTTTAATTTTAATTTTAATTTTAATTTTAATTTTAATTTTAATTTTAATTTTAATTTTAATTTTAATTTTAATTTTAATTTTAATTTTAATTTTAATTTTAATTTTAATTTTAATTTTAATTTTAATTTTAATTTTAATTTTAATTTTAATTTTAATTTTAATTTTAATTTTAATTTTAATTTTAATTTTAATTTTAATTTTAATTTTAATTTTAATTTTAATTTTAATTTTAATTTTAATTTTAATTTTAATTTTAATTTTAATTTTAATTTTAATTTTAATTTTAATTTTAATTTTAATTTTAATTTTAATTTTAATTTTAATTTTAATTTTAATTTTAATTTTAATTTTAATTTTAATTTTAATTTTAATTTTAATTTTAATTTTAATTTTAATTTTAATTTTAATTTTAATTTTAATTTTAATTTTAATTTTAATTTTAATTTTAATTTTAATTTTAATTTTAATTTTAATTTTAATTTTAATTTTAATTTTAATTTTAATTTTAATTTTAATTTTAATTTTAATTTTAATTTTAATTTTAATTTTAATTTTAATTTTAATTTTAATTTTAATTTTAATTTTAATTTTAATTTTAATTTTAATTTTAATTTTAATTTTAATTTTAATTTTAATTTTAATTTTAATTTTAATTTTAATTTTAATTTTAATTTTAATTTTAATTTTAATTTTAATTTTAATTTTAATTTTAATTTTAATTTTAATTTTAATTTTAATTTTAATTTTAATTTTAATTTTAATTTTAATTTTAATTTTAATTTTAATTTTAATTTTAATTTTAATTTTAATTTTAATTTTAATTTTAATTTTAATTTTAATTTTAATTTTAATTTTAATTTTAATTTTAATTTTAATTTTAATTTTAATTTTAATTTTAATTTTAATTTTAATTTTAATTTTAATTTTAATTTTAATTTTAATTTTAATTTTAATTTTAATTTTAATTTTAATTTTAATTTTAATTTTAATTTTAATTTTAATTTTAATTTTAATTTTAATTTTAATTTTAATTTTAATTTTAATTTTAATTTTAATTTTAATTTTAATTTTAATTTTAATTTTAATTTTAATTTTAATTTTAATTTTAATTTTAATTTTAATTTTAATTTTAATTTTAATTTTAATTTTAATTTTAATTTTAATTTTAATTTTAATTTTAATTTTAATTTTAATTTTAATTTTAATTTTAATTTTAATTTTAATTTTAATTTTAATTTTAATTTTAATTTTAATTTTAATTTTAATTTTAATTTTAATTTTAATTTTAATTTTAATTTTAATTTTAATTTTAATTTTAATTTTAATTTTAATTTTAATTTTAATTTTAATTTTAATTTTAATTTTAATTTTAATTTTAATTTTAATTTTAATTTTAATTTTAATTTTAATTTTAATTTTAATTTTAATTTTAATTTTAATTTTAATTTTAATTTTAATTTTAATTTTAATTTTAATTTTAATTTTAATTTTAATTTTAATTTTAATTTTAATTTTAATTTTAATTTTAATTTTAATTTTAATTTTAATTTTAATTTTAATTTTAATTTTAATTTTAATTTTAATTTTAATTTTAATTTTAATTTTAATTTTAATTTTAATTTTAATTTTAATTTTAATTTTAATTTTAATTTTAATTTTAATTTTAATTTTAATTTTAATTTTAATTTTAATTTTAATTTTAATTTTAATTTTAATTTTAATTTTAATTTTAATTTTAATTTTAATTTTAATTTTAATTTTAATTTTAATTTTAATTTTAATTTTAATTTTAATTTTAATTTTAATTTTAATTTTAATTTTAATTTTAATTTTAATTTTAATTTTAATTTTAATTTTAATTTTAATTTTAATTTTAATTTTAATTTTAATTTTAATTTTAATTTTAATTTTAATTTTAATTTTAATTTTAATTTTAATTTTAATTTTAATTTTAATTTTAATTTTAATTTTAATTTTAATTTTAATTTTAATTTTAATTTTAATTTTAATTTTAATTTTAATTTTAATTTTAATTTTAATTTTAATTTTAATTTTAATTTTAATTTTAATTTTAATTTTAATTTTAATTTTAATTTTAATTTTAATTTTAATTTTAATTTTAATTTTAATTTTAATTTTAATTTTAATTTTAATTTTAATTTTAATTTTAATTTTAATTTTAATTTTAATTTTAATTTTAATTTTAATTTTAATTTTAATTTTAATTTTAATTTTAATTTTAATTTTAATTTTAATTTTAATTTTAATTTTAATTTTAATTTTAATTTTAATTTTAATTTTAATTTTAATTTTAATTTTAATTTTAATTTTAATTTTAATTTTAATTTTAATTTTAATTTTAATTTTAATTTTAATTTTAATTTTAATTTTAATTTTAATTTTAATTTTAATTTTAATTTTAATTTTAATTTTAATTTTAATTTTAATTTTAATTTTAATTTTAATTTTAATTTTAATTTTAATTTTAATTTTAATTTTAATTTTAATTTTAATTTTAATTTTAATTTTAATTTTAATTTTAATTTTAATTTTAATTTTAATTTTAATTTTAATTTTAATTTTAATTTTAATTTTAATTTTAATTTTAATTTTAATTTTAATTTTAATTTTAATTTTAATTTTAATTTTAATTTTAATTTTAATTTTAATTTTAATTTTAATTTTAATTTTAATTTTAATTTTAATTTTAATTTTAATTTTAATTTTAATTTTAATTTTAATTTTAATTTTAATTTTAATTTTAATTTTAATTTTAATTTTAATTTTAATTTTAATTTTAATTTTAATTTTAATTTTAATTTTAATTTTAATTTTAATTTTAATTTTAATTTTAATTTTAATTTTAATTTTAATTTTAATTTTAATTTTAATTTTAATTTTAATTTTAATTTTAATTTTAATTTTAATTTTAATTTTAATTTTAATTTTAATTTTAATTTTAATTTTAATTTTAATTTTAATTTTAATTTTAATTTTAATTTTAATTTTAATTTTAATTTTAATTTTAATTTTAATTTTAATTTTAATTTTAATTTTAATTTTAATTTTAATTTTAATTTTAATTTTAATTTTAATTTTAATTTTAATTTTAATTTTAATTTTAATTTTAATTTTAATTTTAATTTTAATTTTAATTTTAATTTTAATTTTAATTTTAATTTTAATTTTAATTTTAATTTTAATTTTAATTTTAATTTTAATTTTAATTTTAATTTTAATTTTAATTTTAATTTTAATTTTAATTTTAATTTTAATTTTAATTTTAATTTTAATTTTAATTTTAATTTTAATTTTAATTTTAATTTTAATTTTAATTTTAATTTTAATTTTAATTTTAATTTTAATTTTAATTTTAATTTTAATTTTAATTTTAATTTTAATTTTAATTTTAATTTTAATTTTAATTTTAATTTTAATTTTAATTTTAATTTTAATTTTAATTTTAATTTTAATTTTAATTTTAATTTTAATTTTAATTTTAATTTTAATTTTAATTTTAATTTTAATTTTAATTTTAATTTTAATTTTAATTTTAATTTTAATTTTAATTTTAATTTTAATTTTAATTTTAATTTTAATTTTAATTTTAATTTTAATTTTAATTTTAATTTTAATTTTAATTTTAATTTTAATTTTAATTTTAATTTTAATTTTAATTTTAATTTTAATTTTAATTTTAATTTTAATTTTAATTTTAATTTTAATTTTAATTTTAATTTTAATTTTAATTTTAATTTTAATTTTAATTTTAATTTTAATTTTAATTTTAATTTTAATTTTAATTTTAATTTTAATTTTAATTTTAATTTTAATTTTAATTTTAATTTTAATTTTAATTTTAATTTTAATTTTAATTTTAATTTTAATTTTAATTTTAATTTTAATTTTAATTTTAATTTTAATTTTAATTTTAATTTTAATTTTAATTTTAATTTTAATTTTAATTTTAATTTTAATTTTAATTTTAATTTTAATTTTAATTTTAATTTTAATTTTAATTTTAATTTTAATTTTAATTTTAATTTTAATTTTAATTTTAATTTTAATTTTAATTTTAATTTTAATTTTAATTTTAATTTTAATTTTAATTTTAATTTTAATTTTAATTTTAATTTTAATTTTAATTTTAATTTTAATTTTAATTTTAATTTTAATTTTAATTTTAATTTTAATTTTAATTTTAATTTTAATTTTAATTTTAATTTTAATTTTAATTTTAATTTTAATTTTAATTTTAATTTTAATTTTAATTTTAATTTTAATTTTAATTTTAATTTTAATTTTAATTTTAATTTTAATTTTAATTTTAATTTTAATTTTAATTTTAATTTTAATTTTAATTTTAATTTTAATTTTAATTTTAATTTTAATTTTAATTTTAATTTTAATTTTAATTTTAATTTTAATTTTAATTTTAATTTTAATTTTAATTTTAATTTTAATTTTAATTTTAATTTTAATTTTAATTTTAATTTTAATTTTAATTTTAATTTTAATTTTAATTTTAATTTTAATTTTAATTTTAATTTTAATTTTAATTTTAATTTTAATTTTGATTTTAATTTTAATTTTAATTTTAATTTTAATTTTAATTTTAATTTTAATTTCAACTCCGACGTGGCAATCTCAACTAACATGGGAAAAAACGGAAATTTTCATCATTAACCAGCGAAAACATTATACTCACTGTAACAGGAAACGATGGGCTACCATACGAAGATTTTGTGTACAAAATCAAACACAAAAATTCTTTGCGAACATTACAAAGAATTCTGGGATAAGTGCTACGTTTCATAAAGCACACAATTAAGACAAACGCAAGCAGCACTAACTCCGACCGAGCTTGGTCATGCATTAATAGTCAGTTCACAGACAAGTCGTGTGTACGAAGCTACCGAACTTCTGCGACGCTAGCATTGAATCAGTTTTCGTTTGATTTTCACGCAGTAAGCATCTTATTTGCACATTTTTATGTTGAATTTATGTTTTATACACACATACTAAAACAAAAACGGTGCGCTTGTGTTGGAAGCTCTGCCAACGCTGTGCATCACTGGTCTAGATGCATCAACATTAATATTCGACGCCAAGTATCAAACGTTGTTGCGATACAACGATTGTGTAGTTAGTAAAATTAATACTGGTCATGTTGCATAACGATAATATGCTCTGCGGTCCACAGAATTTGCTACCAATATCCAGGCAGCGATTTTGAAGCATCAAAAGGAAATCAAACGTTGTACAAGGTTGTGTACGCTGCTTCAGAGAAAAACCAAGGCTTTTTAAACAAATTATGAGCAATCTTCTGGCATCCAGAGTAACTCAAGCACGACATTCCTGAAAACTGGAGTAGACTTTTGTGGGCCTTTCTGGATCCATTACAAAATTCGTGGTAAAAAACCGCATAAAGCATATATTGCTTTATTCATCTAGGCTGTTCATCTAGAGCTAGTCTACGATTTGACAACTGAAGCTTTAATAGGGGCACTCAAACGCTTTACATCTCGACGTGGGTGCTGTGATACGTTATGCTGCGATAACGCCACCAACTTCGTCGGAGCCAAAAATAAATTGCAGGAGTTACACGATGCTATATTATAAGCGTTTCTCAATAAAAAATTATCGAAACATGCAGCAACCGTGGAATAGACTTCAAGTTCATCCCACCCCGTGCCCCACACTTTGGAAATCTATGGGAGGCAGCCATAAAATCGGCAAAACATTTGTTATTGAGAAGTGTGTTTACCGCGTCCCTCACCTATGAAGAACTTGAAACTGTTATCATTGAGATTGAAGACGTTTTACATTCACGACCCCTTACACCAATGTCCAACGATCCAAATGATCTGACTGCTCTGACACCAGGACATTTCTTGATTGGTGAACCACTAACCGCACAAGTTGACAGGAGCGTACCACAGCAGGACTTCATTGACTATAGCAATGACAGAACAATTTATATTATATATATGCAAATGCTTATCAGTGTGGCGTACAGACCTTATTTGTCTCGATACCTCCCACCGTTCTAGACCGACACTATGCTACTTTAAGTGGGGCGAACATAACCATGTTTGCCTTGTACCACATTGTTCTTTTCTGTTCAATATTTTAAATACTTTAAAGTTTATTTGTACATATTATAATGTAAATTTTAAAATTTTGTATTCTATTATTAATGTGTTTTATATTCCTTTGATCATTTACTAATCCTCATTTGCTTTGCTTTATACAATAATATTGAAATTTTGTATTTTTAATTTTATATAGTGCTAGAAAGCGTTAAGCTTAGCAAATAAATAAATACTTCAAAATTTTCCAGTGAAAATATAATTTAGGTTATTAATTCGTGTTACCATTTTTGGACAACATATTCAGAAAGTAAATTTCTTTCAAATTTTTCTGCTAAATTTGTGGGTAGATTTTTTTACATTTGGCATAAATAAAAGCAGCAGTATTTCAATAAGTTCATCTATATAAAAAATAGCAATATTAAATCAAAGTATTTGAAATAATCTTTTATTTTAATAAAATTATGCGGTAACTCGCGTTATAAAACATTGGTAACTCTCATTACTTTCGGTTTTCATATTAAATTAAGGACCTCTTATGCACTTTTTTCAGCTCTAATGCTCAAAAATTAAAAATAAATAATAAACCACAGTACTTAATCAAAATTTTATTTTAATAAAGATCAACTTCAGGCTATAATTAACATATATGTAAATAGTTATATATCTAATATTTAAAATAACTCGCTTCCAATTAGTTGACTTTTAAGACAGACAATGGTATATTGTCATCAAAACTACAACTATCATATCCAAAATCTTATATATCTTCCCAATAGCAGGATTCTCCTTTAGCAACAAAAAACAAAAACAAATTGGCCATTTCACCCCTTGAAAGGACTTTGACCGAGCTTCTTATGATCAATTGTGTTGTGTGTGTTATTAAATGTTTGCACACAATTAACCGAGAACTGGACCTACATGTTTTATGCCGACTCCGAACGGCTCATGTTCTCAAGAAGCTTTACATGGCATTATTTACTCTCTGAGGTTTGCACCACCTCTCCTCATTGTCTGCAGAGAGGTGGTGACCGATCAGAAAAATTTTTTTATTGAAAAAACTTTTCGCCGCGACTGGGGATCGAACTCGGGCTCCGAGCGTGCTAAGCCACACACTTAACCTGCACGCCACGGCCACCACAGCACATCTCCTTTAGCACATATACTAAAATTGTGGCTTAACACTTATTGTAATGTCAAATTTTAAATTTGACACTTGATTTCAATATTGCTTCTATTAAACCTTAATTTGTATATAGTTGCATGTTGAAAAGCTAATACAAATTTTTCTTACACCGTGTCCACATTTACATGGAAATACCATATATACTATATTTTATTGTGATTTTTTTTATTTTGTTCGCTTTTCTTTTGAATTAAACATTAAATAATGAGTTTTTTTTGTTTTCTTCAAATTTAAATTTTCTTTATTTTTCTATAATTCTGTGTTGAAGTGAAAATATTACTTACTTACTTAGGTGGCCATGATAACCCAATGACGGGTTACGGCCGACTCTCGCCAGGCGTCTCTACTTCGCGCGCGTCGTCTCCAATCTCTTTCACCAAGCGCGGTAAGGGCTTCCTCGGCCTGGTCAATCCATCGGAGGCATGGCCTTCCTCTTCGTCGTCGACCCTCGGCTTTCGCCTCAAACACCTTTTTCGCTGGAGCTTCTTTATCCATACGAAAGACATGACCCAGCCAACGTAGTCGCTGAATTGTTATACGCTGGACTATGTCAATGTCGTCGTAGAGCTCGTACAGTTCGTGGTTCATTCGAATGCGATAGTCGTCGCCAACTCGAACAGGACCAAAGATTTTGCGAAGAACTTTCCTCTCGAACATCCCAAGAGCGGCTGCATCTGCTTGCGATACCACCCATGCCTCAGCGCCATAGAGAAGCGCTGATATATCGATATCATTAGCATACGCAAGGAGCTGGACACCTTTGTAGATAATGGTACCATTTCGATGTACACCTGCCTTTCGTAGGATCCCCTCCATGATGAAATTGAAGAGATCGCATAATAGCGGGTCGCCTTGTCTGAAACCTCGTTCGGTATTAAAGGTTTCGGAGAGGTCATTTCCTACCTTGACGGAGCTGCATGTATTGCTCAACGTCATCTTGCAGAGCCTTATCAACTTTGCAGGTATACCGAACTCAGACATTGTTGCGTACAGGCAATCCCGAATCGGGCTATCGAACGCAGCTTTGTAATCAACAAAGAGATGATGGGTGTCGATTTGGTTTTCGTGGGTTTTCTCCAGGATTTGGTGTAGTGTAAAAATCTGGTCTATGGTGGACTTGCCAGGACGAAAGCCACACTGATAAGGTCCAATCAGTGTTTTGGTATGCGGCTTCAATCTTTCACACAATACGCTTGAAAGAACCTTATATGCGATGGAAATAAGACTGATACGTCGGTAGTTGGCGCAGATTGTCGGGTCTCCTTTCTTAAGTATAGGACAAAGCACACTGAGGTTCCAACCGTCGGGCATGCTTTCCGCTAGCCATATTTTGCTGATGAGTTGATGCATGCACCTTATCAATTCACCGCCGCCGGTTTTAAATCAATTCAGGAATTTCCACTCCATCATCGTCGATTGGTGGTGTCAGACTGCATTCTCCAAGGGCGGAATTGTTGGTATCGTCGCCTGCAAGCAGATTGGAAAAATGCTGTCTCCATAATTTCGCACTGCGTATCTGTAACCAGATCACCATTCTCATCTCTACAAGTGGATGCTCCGGGCTTGAAACCTTGGGTTAGACGCTTAACCTGCTGGTAGAATTTTCGAGCATCCTTCTTGCCCTGGTACACCTCAATTTTTTCTCGCTCACGCTTTTCCTGCTCTCTTTTTTTAACGTCTGAAAAGGCATTTCTCTTCCTTCCTCTTATCGCGATAGTTTTCGTGCATGGCTCGCGTTGCAGCTGACTGCAGCGTCTTTTTATGTGCGGCGTATTTGGCTGCTGTCGCGTCGCGACACTCCTGGTCATACCATTGGTTGCGAGGTTGCAGGCGCCGAAAACCAATGACTTCTTCAGCAGCAGTGCGCATGGAGTGGGATATATGCGCCCAAAGTCCGCCAGCGTCGTCGAGGCAAGAGTAAGGTTGGTTGAGCTTAACCGAGAGTTGAGCGGAGTAGGCCTCGGCGGTCCGTTGTGATAGCAGCTTACCGACATCAAGCTTACGTTGCACACCTGTGCGTACATTCTTCGCATTGCACAATCGCATGCGGATCTTGGCTGCAACAAGAAAATGGTCGGAGTCAATATTGATCCCCCGAAATGTGCGCACATCCAGTACACTTGAAGCGTGCCTTCCGTCGATCACAACATGATCAATTTGGTTTCGCGTTTATTGTTCCGGGGACAGCCAGGTTGCCTTTTGGATATCGAGGTATTGGAATCTGGTGCTACTAACTACCATGTTTCGCGCCGCGGCGAAGTCGATCGGTGTAAGACCGTTATTCGAAGTGGTCTCGTGGAGACTGAACTGACCGACAGTGGAGCCAAAGATGCTTTCTTTTCCGACCTTCGCGTTAAAATCGCCGAGAACTATTTTTACGTCATGGGCCGGGCAGCGATCTTACACGTCCCCTAGGCTCGCGTAGAAGGTGTCCTTGACAGCATCGTCCTTTTCCTCCGTCGGGGCATGTGCGCAAATAAGGCTGATGTGGAAGAATTTCGCCTTGATGCGGATTGTCGCCAGCCTTCCGTTCACAGGTGTGAACCGGGAAACAAGATGGCGTAGTTTCCGACTTACGACGAATCCGCATCCAAATGCGCGCTTCTCCGCATGGCAGCCGTAGTAAATATCGCAGTCTGCTCTCTTAGAGCAGCCTTGTGCTTTCCATCGCATCTCTTGGATGGCGGTGATATCAGCCTTTATTTTTTCGAGGGCTTCCGCCAGTTGGACAGTGGCACCTTCCCTATAAAGGGTCCGGACATTTCAGGTGCATATCCGTAAATCATAATCCGTTTTTCGTTTGCGGTGGTCGTCAACGTAGTGGGGATTCATATCCAAGGCTGATTTTGTTTTCACTGGGAAGTTATAATGTTGTTGGGACCCAAACCCTACATCCCATATTTAATATATTTTTAAGGTCTTGTAGAGACCCCTCAAGTTTATAGTCTAGAGGAGACATCGCCGCTCAAATTGGCCGCCAAAGTTTATCGGGCGATAGTTCTTGACGTTTCCAGGAGACACCACGCGGAGGTTTTGAGTCGACTTGAGACGATTTCGACATGGATAATGCTGGCCTCGGCAGTCAGACACGTTGCCATGTGAAGATCGCCCCCTTTTGTCTCCCAAGTGATAGTATTAGCAGAAATTAATTTTCTGTTCTAGATTCATAAACTTTTGTTTTTTTCTTACTAACTGTATTAATTAAATAGTGATTTATTTTTAAAATGAATTATTTTCACGTTTGGTGTATATATAATTATTTATATTTAGTTTTTTTCTAGAGCTTAACTTAAATTTAAAATTTTATATAATAACTAGCTTGTACTACCCGGCGGAGCTCGAGTCCTGTGCTGATTTTTATATGTTCGTTATGATATATGATACGGTAAAATGCCCAACTCTTGCCATATTTTTCCTTAAAAGTTTCTGGTAAAATTGACTTTTTTGGTTAATTATTTTAAAACTTTGATTTTTATTAATGTTTACTCAGTTCAAATGTTAACTTTGACCCAATTTTCCTATAAATAAACTTGAAATCGCATTAAAAACAGATAAAAATAAAATTAAACGCTGATAAAAATTCATATTTGTGGTGCAGTTTGATTAAAATTAAAAAAAAATTCGTTGACATAATTAAAACTTTTTGTAAAAATCGACAACAGCGCCACCTATTGGGTCGAAAACTATCTTTCAAGCTCAATCCAACTATAAGTTTTTTTAAATCGGTAGTGTGGTTCCGGATATTAGCGAAAACCAACATAGTGACACGTGGTTTTTATACCCCACCGGGTACTGCGTAAGGGGTATGTTAATTTTGTCACGGCGTGTGTAACGCCCATAAGAAGGCGTGGTAGGTATAGAAAAGTATATATATTATTGATCAGCATCACCACCTGAGTTGATTTAGCCATGTCCGTCTGTCTGTCGACACGATTACAGCCGTTATTTTTAAGCTATCGTAATGAAACTTCATATTTAAGCTGTTTTCTAGAAAGCAAAGATCAAGCCCGAGAATTGGGTCGATCAGATGAAAACGACGCCTACCTCCCATACAACCCCAATAATTAAAACTCTGTAAAGAGGGTAATATTTAAACTACAATAGTGAACTTCGGTATTTGTGTATTCTATGTCAAAACTGAGTTCTGTTAGAAAAATGGGCGTCATCCACCCACTAATATGCCCACCTCCCATACAAACCCAAAATTGAAAACTATAAAAATAGGCTTCTATCAAAGCTACAGAAGTAAGATTAGATATTTAGTAATTTAATATTAAAATTAAGGCATGCTAGAAAAATGGGCGTCATCCACCCGCGAACACGCCCACCTCCCATACAGCCTAAAAATTGAAAACTAAATAAATAGGCTTCTATCAAAGCTACAAACGTAAAATTAGACATTTATTCATTTAAAGTCAAAACTAAAGTGTGTTAGAAAAATGGGCGTTATCACCTCCCATACAACCCCAAAATTGAAATCCATATAAAGAGGCTTCTGTCGAAGCTACAAAAATAAAATTAGGTATAAATTAATTTTATATCAAAAAAAATAAGACGTGTTAGAAGAATGGGCGTCATCCATTCACGAACACGCCCACCCCTTACACGCCCATACAACCCCAAATTGAAAACTCTTTAAATAGGCTTCACTTCAAGCTACAGACAAAAATTTGGATAAGTTTGTATTTTATATCAGAACTAAGTCGTGGAAAAAAGTGGGCGTCGTCTGACTACGGACACATCCACTTCCCAAAGAACCCTCTATAGTTAAAACTTTAAACAAGGCTTATATTTAAGCTACAAAACGGAAGTTCAGTATTTTTATATTTTATATTAAAACTGAAGTTTGCTGGAAAAATGACCGACATCAATCCACTAACACGCCCACCTCCCATAGAAGTCATAAAAGTGAAAACTTTATAAAAAGGCTAATATTTGAGCTACAAAACTGTATTTTAACTTCAGCCAAGTCGAAGATATGCCTTACGAGTTATATCTATATATATAAAAAGAAGTGTACGTTTGGTTGAAATCGCATCACTTCAGAACGGCTGGACCGATTTGGATAATTTTTTTTTTTTAAATGTTCGTTTTAGTCCAAGTTAGGTTTTTAAGGAAAGAAAAAATGACCACGCCCACTTTTGCGCCCACTTTTTTTGATTTATCTTAAATCGGAAAACGGCTAGACCGATTTGGATAATATTTTTTCAAATGTTCGAAGTAATCCAATTTAAGTTTTGTCGGAAAGAAAAATTGACCACGCCCACTTTTGCGCCCACTTTTTTCGATTTATCTAAAATCGGAAAACGGCTGGACCGATTTGGATAATTCTTTTTTCAAATTTTCGTAGTAATCCAATTTAAGTGTTTACTGAAAGAAAAATTGACCACGCCCACTTTTGCGCCCACTGTTTTGATATATATATCTAAAATCGCAGAACGCCTGCGCTGATTTTTTTTTTAAATGTTTGTAATAGTCTACAAAAGTTTTTTACATAAAAAAATTGTCTACAATATCGATAATATCAATATTATCCATTATCGATATTAAATTTCATTTTCACACTTGACACTTTTGAAGTTTTCAAGATGTCACATATCAGAAGACACTTGCTTATTTTTTATTCACACCACCCAATGTACCCAGTGTGCTTTCTTTTTCATTTGGATTCCGACGTAAACAGACATAAATTTTGCCGAAGCAAATTCTTTTGGATAATTTTATTACTTACAAGCAGCAATTGTTCTATTAAATGAATGTTCAATGAGCCACAAAAAATCACTGGAGACAACTGGAGACATCATACAATGAAAGATTTACGTGGCAATCAACAACTTTTCGGTGGTGCATTGATATTATTGTCTGGTGATTTTCGACAAACATTGCCCGTGATTGCACGATCCACACCAGCGGATGAAATTAATGCATGCTTGAAGTCTTCCTTTCTGTGGCGATATGTCCAAAAATTGACATTGCACATAAATATGCGTGTTCAGTTGCACAATGATCAATCTGCAGATCGTTTCTCGAAACAATTGTTAGAAATCGGCAATGGAAAAGTTCAAATCGATAATGCAAATGGTTTGATTACTTTGCCAGATAATTTCTGTACAATTCTCAAATCAAAAGAAGAACTGATTGAACGCGTTTTTCCAAATATTGTACAAAATTACAGAGATCACAATTGGTTGAGAGAACGCGCAATTTTGGCACCAACAAATTTACATGTCAATGCAATTAATTTTCTGATCCAAGAAAAATTACCAGGTGCAGCGACATCATATAAATCTATTGATAGCGCAATGAATAACGATGATGCCATACATTATCCAATCGAATTTTTAAATTCATTAGAACCACCTGGTATGCCACAGCATTGTTTAAATTTAAAGGCCGGCTCATCAATCATTTTGCTACGGAATTTAAACGCACCAAAACTGTGCAATGCCACCAGATTGGCTGTAAAAAAATTGATGCCGAATTTGATTGAAGCAATAATATTGACTGGAAAAGCTAAAGGCGAAATTGTACTCATACCGCGTATTCCGCTGATACCAACAGATATGCCATTCGAATTCAAGCGTTTACAATTTCCGGTGCGTCTGTCATTTGCCATGTCCATCAATAAGGCGCAAGGACAAACGCTTCAAGTATGCGGATTAAATTTGGAACAGCCGTGTTTCTTGCACGGTCAATTATACGTTGCCTGTTCAAGAGTTGGCATTCCAAGCACTTTATTTATTTACGCACCGGATGGAAAAACAAAAAATATTGTTTATCAAAATGTATTGGATTGAGTTCGGTGATAAGAAATCATAAAGTTCGAAATAGATTTCGAAGATCGATAGATTTAAGATTTCATACAAAAAAAAACACTTGGTTTCACTTTACTGTGTCTTATAAATTGCTAAAACAAATGTGTGAATTTTTCAGCATTGATACAAACTGAACTGATGCAACATTAACGTTATATTAAAGTTTGAATCATTAGTAGTAAAGGCTTTCATATAATCTTTTTGTAACCGAAATAGTATAATTTCACAATTTTTCTTCAGTGTAACGAAGTGCACCGGGTTTCGCTATATATTTATACTTTTCCAATATAGGTGTCGGGTGTAGCAACGCGCACCGGGAATTGCTAGTATAAAGATAAAATAAGCAAAGTCTAAAGTCGGTCAGCCCGACTATGAAATACCCTTAACCTCCTATAACATTTAAATAAATATTAAAATACTAAAACAAATAGATGTTATTCCTATCAAAATCCATGCATTATTTGTACCTATAGAATTAATACAGATTTAACTAATGTGGTTTGTATGGTAGGTGGGCGTGTTGGTACGCAGATGACGCCCATTTTTTGTACACACCTCAGTTTTGATATAAAATGTTCCCACACGATGTTTCATCTCTCAAATATGCATCTTTTAATAGTGTTTTTAATATTGTGGGTTGTATGGGAGGTGGGCCGGTTCTTGAGCGGATGACGCTCATTTTGTGAACTCATCTTACTTTTGATACAATAATCTCACATACCAAGTTTTATCATTGCAGCTCATATATAAACCTCTTTATAGAGTTCTTACCATAGTGGGCTATATGGGAGGTGGGCGTTTTGGTGGGAAAATGACGCCTATTTTTCGTGCACACCTTAGTTTTAATATAAAATGCTTCTATGCAAAGTTTCATCTCTCGAGATCACATATGAATCTTTTAATATTGTGGGTTGTATAGGAGGTTGGCATGTTCATGGGCGGATCACGCCTATTTAAAAAAGTTAATATACCCTGACCTTACAGGTTTAGTGTATAAAAAAGACCTTCTAAATCATCACAAAATGCTCTCAATTTTTCACGCAATTATTCTCACATTTTGTGCTTTTTAATATACAAAAATCCAAAACACTTTGTCCATTTCAGCCCCTGAAAGGATATTATTAGAGCTTCTTATGAGCTACACTCCACGAAATAATTATGCGAACGCTGTAGAACATTCGGTTTCTAAGAAATGAGTTTTAAGTTTTTTAAAAAGTAAAAACAATAAAGTTTCAGATATTTATTAGCTATATGTAATTGAAAAAAAAGAAAAATTTTATTTATTAAACATGAAAAAAGTAATTCATTGTATATTATTAGAACGAAACATTTATAAAAAACTAGCAATTCCCGGTGCGCGTTGCTACACCCGACACCTATATTGGAAAAGTATAAATATATAGCGAAACCCGGTGCACTTCGTTACACTGAAGAAAAATTATGAAATTATACTATTTCGGTTACAAAAAGATTATATGAAAGCTTTTACTACTAATGATTCAAACTTTAACATAACGTTAATGTTGCATCAGTTCAGTTTGTATCAATGCTGAAAAATTCACACATTTGTTTTAGCAATTTATAAGACACAGTAAAGTGAAACCAAGTGTTTTTTTTTGTATGAAATCTTATAAAATAGTTGTATTTCGAACTTTATGATTTCTTATCACCGAACTCAATCCAATACATTTTGATAAACAATATTTTTTGTTTTTCCATCCGGTGCGTAAATAAATAAAGTGCTTGGAATGCCAACTCTTGAACAGGCAACGTATAATTGACCGTGCAAGAAACACGGCTGTTCCAAATTTAATCCGCATACTTGAAGCGTTTGTCCTTGCGCCTTATTGATGGACATGGCAAATGACAGACGCACCGGAAATTGTAAACGCTTGAATTCGAATGGCATATCTGTTGGTATCAGCGGAATACGCGGTATGAGTACAATTTCGCTTTTAGCTTTTCCAGTCAATATTATTGCTTCAATCAAATTCGGCATCAATTTTTTTACAGCCAATCTGGTGGCATTGCACAGTTTTGGTGCGTTTAAATTCCGTAGCAAAATGATTGATGAGCCGGCCTTTAAATTTAAACAATGCTGTGGCATACCAGGTGGTTCTAATGAATTTAAAAATTCGATTGGATAATGTATGGCATCATCGTTATTCATTGCGCTATCAATAGATTTATATGATGTCACTGCACCTGGTAATTTTTCTTGGATCAGAAAATTAATTGCATTGACATGTAAATTTGTTGGTGCCAAAATTGCGCGTTCTCTCAACCAATTGTGATCTCTGTAATTTTGTACAATATTTGAAAAAACGCGTTCAATCAGTTCTTCTTTTGATTTGAGAATTGTACAGAAATTATCTGGCAAAGTAATCAAACCATTTGCATTATCGATTTGAACTTTTCCATTGCCGATTTCTAACAATTGTTTCGAGAAACGATCTGCAGATTGATCATTGTGCAACTGAACACGCATATTTATGTGCAATGTCAATTTTTGGACATATCGCCACAGAAAGGAAGACTTCAAGCATGCATTAATTTCATCCGCTGGTGTGGATCGTGCAATCACGGGCAATGTTTGTCGAAAATCACCAGACAATAATATCAATGCACCACCGAAAAGTTGTTGATTGCCACGTAAATCTTTCATTGTACGAAGTCTCCAGTTGTCTTCAGTGATTTTTTGTGGCTCATTGAACATTCATCTAATAGAACAATTGCTGCTTGTAAGTAATAAAATTATCCAAAAGAATTTGCTTCGGCAAAATTTATATCTGTTTACGTTGGAATCCAAATGAAAAAGAAAGCACACTGGGTACATTGGGTGATGTGAATAAAAAATAAGCAAGTGTCTTCTGATATGTGACATCTTGAAAACTTCAAAAGTGTCAAGTGTGAAAATGAAATTTAATATCGATAATGGATAATATTGATATTATCGATATTGTAGACAATTTTTCTTTATGTAAAAAACTTTTGTAGACTTTTACAAACATTTAAAAAAAAAATCAGCGCAGGCGTTCTGCGATTTTAGATATATATATCAAAACAGTGGGCGCAAAAGTGGGCGTGGTCAATTTTTCTTTCAGTAAACACTTAAATTGGATTACTACGAACATTTGAAAAAAAATTATCCAAATCGGTCCAGCCGTTTTCCGATTTTAGATAAATCGAAAAAAGTGGGCGTGGTCAATTTTTCTTTCCGACAAAACTTAAATTGGATTACTTCGATCATTTGAAAAAAAAATTATCCAAATCGGTCCAGCCGTTTTCCGATTTTAGATAAATCAAAAAAAGTGGGCGCAAAAGTGGGCGTGGTCAATTTTTCTTTCCTTAAAAACCTAACTTGGACTAAAACGAACATTTAAAAAAAAATTATCCAAATCGGTCCAGCCGTTCTGAAGTGATACGATTTCAACCAAACGTACACTTCTTTTTATATATATAGATGTTCACGTTTTCATTGTTATTTTAATAATGTTTCGATTTTATGAGCAAATTAATAGCTTGTGTTTCCTCCGAAGTTTGCAATGACCATCTAAAGACGCCTTGGCATTGAGTCAATCAATGTTTTTAATGTTCGAACCTAAATCCTGGACCATTCTTCTTTTAAAGAAAACTTAATTTGATGCACCGATGCATACTGCCTACCATTTCGATGGGGCTTAGATCAGGACTACAGGCCGGCCATTCCATCACTCGTATGTTATTTAATGAAAATAAGTCGTTTGTGAAAGAAGCGGTATGAACAGCAGCGTTATCCTGCTGAAATTTCCAGTCATTCCCGCCCATGAGTGCTCCATTTTGCGGTACGACATTTTTGAGCAAATCCACGTACATTCTTGCAGTCATTTTTGTTGAAATAATTTGTATTGGGGACTTTTCAAGGTATCCAAATGCTGCCTAAACCATTAGGCTTCCTCCATCGAAGTTTTTAGCCATTCTTGTTTTTCGAATCTGCCTTTTATCATGCCAATGAAACTGGTAACCATCGGGTCCATCCAAGTTCCATATTTTTTCATCAGAAAACTACTCGTTGCCACTCATATTCCTATAACACTGGTTTACAGCCAATATGTACTTTGAATGCCACTATTCTTTTCTCATGTAAAATCGGTCGCTAATTCCGAAAAAAAACTTTTTTTTTTTCTGTCACTCCGTTTTCGAGATATTGCCCACTGTAGGGTTTTCAACGAAAAAAAAAGTTGGTTCCACTTAATTGCATATATCTCCAGAACCAACAACAGTAATCAAACAAATGATCAAATCAGTAATCAAATAAAAGCTAATAAAATTTCTTACAAACAATGCAAACATCACTTTTTGGTCGAGTTGTTAGTTTTGGCGGAATAAATTCAAATTTCAGGGATTTTTTTTATTTTTCAGAAAAATTTCCAAAAAAAGACAAAAAAGTTGCAAATTTCGTTAAGAAATCAAAATATTTTATTACTTTTGATATTTTTTACTACAATTTTTTATTTTTCCAAAAAAAATAAGCTATTGTTGAAGAAAATCTATTGAGAAATGAAAAAGTTGTGTTCAATGGAACGAAAGAACCCAAATTGTGTGATTATCACTTTATGCATTTGGACTTATTTTATTGCCATAAAAAAAAATGAGAATTAAAGGTTGTTGTAATAAAATCATATATTATTAATTTTAATTGTTCTTTTAATAATTTACATTATTTAAAGTGTATATAATTATTATTAATAATTTTTATTGTTCCCTTAAATCATTTATATTGTTATTTACATTGTAAATGATTTTTATTTATCATTCAGAAATTAAAAATGATTAGAATTTTTGTTTTGTCGTTTATTTAACTCGGGATCGGTTTCTCTGATGAGAAACCAACAATAGTCGCCCATCATTCCTTTGTCCCAAAATCCTTGGTACCGATTCTCAATTACTTTTATCTGTTGGTGGAATATTTCCCCATGTTCGTCGCTCTCGTCACCGAGATTCTTCGCTTTCTTTGTCTAACGCCTTGACAGTGTTTTTCATAAGTCCAAGTTTGATGTGGAACGGTGAGAGAATTATGTTTTCCTTTTTGACGAGTGGGACGTTTTCGACGTTGTTCTCTCCAACTTTCGACTCAATTCTTTCTGGCCAGTCCTTTTTGTAATAGTGGTGTTCACGTGCACGACTATCCCACTTGCATACAAAATAGCAGTGCCTTGTGTAGCCACTCTGTAAACCACAAAGCATACCAACGACTTTGAGATCAGAACATATTTTCCAGTCGTGTTGTTCATATTTAATACATGTCAATTGCTTCGCCATTGTTTCGTACGTTTCCTTTGTGTTGACTGCATGTGCGATCGGAATCGATGGCTTTTTGTTTCCTATATGAAGTAATACCGCCTTCAAGCTCACTTTGCTGCCATTAATAAACAAACGCCACTCTTTGGGAATGTACGGCTGACCGAAGGTATTAAATAAGTCAGGAATGTCTACGTAATAGCAGATATTGTCATTCTTAGTAAAGTGTATAGCAAACGGTTTTTCACGATTTCTGTAGTATGTCACCTTAACATCGGGTCCCAAAAAGTTGAATTGTTGCAAACGAGAACCATGCAATTCCGATTTTTCCTTTGACAGTTCCAAATCTCTTATCCAATCATTCAGCTGCGCTTGCGATAAAAGGTGAGTTGTGTTTTCAGTTGTAATAGTGCTACCACCTGTGGTTCCTTCCGACTCCACTGAATCTACGGATTTTCGATTGTTTTCACGTGTTGAATCGGGACAAGTAGGATATGGAACATCGTCAGAATGAGATACTGGCAATGAAACATTCGGTACAGTGGCGTATATCACTCGTTTGTGTTTTCCAACACCAGTCACTTTGGCCAGACAAAAATAGCAATCGTTCAGGTGGCAAAACGGTTGTCTCCAGATCATCGGAACATCGAATTTCATGTATCGTTTTTTACCCGAGCTCCATTCAGACAATATTAATTTGCACGACTGACACAAAATACTTGGCGTCAATGATTTACCAATGTTCTTAGCCGCAATACCAAAATAATGAAGATATGACATTTGCAATAAATTCGTAAAATTGACTGGTTTCTTTTCGAAAGTAAGTTCACCGCACACGTAGCAGAAAATATCTGGGTCGTTTTTACACTGGAATTTTCGCAGTCTTTTACTCATTTTATTTTGAAGTATATCTTATTTTTTATTTTTTCCTTTCGTTACAAATTATGCGTCCGTTTGTTTGCCACGTTTTTTAGTATAATGCATGAATGTTTTTGCTTTTATACATCTCGAAAGTGTTTAGGTACAATAAAGGAAGGTAGGTCCACGACTCAGAGAGCGACCGCCGAAACTGTAAAAAAAACACAAAATAAGTATGCACATGGCATAATACAAACAGGTAGGCTCTCTTTCTTATAGCCATAAGTGTCGAAATCAGACGTTTTGCTGTGACGGTTTCGATGGTTGCATTCTCAGTCGTGAGCCTACCAAACCCTTGACTTGATTCCTATGAACAATAAAAATGAAAAATAAAAAATTATAGTACAATAACCCAATTTATTTATATGACAAAAAAATTTGTAAAAAAAAACATAACTTGGGTGCTTTCGTTCCATTGAACACAACTTTTTCATTTCTCAATAGATTTTCTTCAACAATAGCTTATTTTTTTTGGAAAAATAAAGGCTCTTAGTAAAAAATATTTTGATTTCTTAACGAAATTTGCAACTATTTTGCCTTTTTTTGGAAATTTTTCTGAAAAATAAAAAAAATCCCCGATATTTGAATTAATTCCGCCAAAACTAACAGCTTGACCAAAAAATGATGTTTGCATTGTTTGTAAGAAATTTTATTAGCTTTTATTTGATATATCATTTGTTTGATTACTGTTGTTGGTTCTGGAGATATATGCAATTAAGTGGAACCAACTTTTTTTTTTCATTGAAAACCCTACAGTCTCGAAAACGGAGTGACAGAAAAAAAAAAAAATTTTTTTCGGAATTAGCGACCGATTTTACATGAGAAAAGGATAGTGGCATTCAAAGTACAAACAACTTTTCGTTATTTGTAAACCAATGTAATTGATGTTTTTCTGCAAAACGCAGTCTTGCAATTTTGTGATGAGGTAGAAGTCTTGGATTTGTGCATCTTTTTACGTATTATAAGTGCTGGTTGTTGTGAAAAATTTGTTGTACACGACGTGTACTTACTTTTAAATTCAAATATCGTGGGATTTCGGCAGGGCTAATGGAATGGTCAATTTCTAATCTCTTAATTTCTCGATGGTTACTTGCAGAAAGCGTAGATTTTCATTAATTTGAAATGATACCTTTACTTTTTAAACTGAAGTTATTTTAATAAAAAACTTTCTTAATTGAAATAAACAAAAAGTTTTTAGTACTTATTTTATTTTCTGTTGAAATAAAAAAAAAAAATCAATCAAAAATTAAAGTGCTGGCTTTGAAAGTGAATAACTTGATCATGTCACAAAGAATTCCAATGATTTGTTTTATGTTTGAAATTTTGATTAATTGTCCGTCCAATCATTTTTCCATCTTTTTCATTTTCGTTCTCCTTCTAATATTTATAATTTTCCAAAAAAAACCTTAACGAATTTCTTTAATTCGCAAAAAACTTTGATAAAAATAATTGTTGTTCAAAAAATATATAAAACCAAAAATGGCTTTTTAATGTTCTTTCGTATGGTATGCATAAATGTAGGTTTTGTTAAATTTTCTATCGTTAAAATTTAACAAGGGTTTATACGATCGAAAAATCAAGCCTAACTGTCATAAAAATTAAAGATATTTTTTTTGTTTAATTTTATTAATTTTGCATATTTGTAATTTTGAATGCATATAAAGTAATGATGTAGTGAAAGAATCATGACAATATCTCAATTCGTTTCTGAATTATAATCCCAAATACCCCTTTAAACACTCCTACAACAACAACAGTGCCACCTACCGGCTCAAACATTAGATCTAAACCATCTACAGACCCAGTCGCATGTATTCACCAAATTTCACCCAAATCGGTCCAGCCGTTTAAGAGGAGTTAGTGGCAAAGCCATGTACAGAAGAATTTTATATATAAAGATTTTATTTTCTATTTGCTCTGGTTACACTTTAAATATCATTTTGTTTACTTATCTTGTTTCTTTATTATTTTTACAAACAGAATAACTAATATTTTCTTAACCATATTAATTTAAAACACAGTTTTTACAAGTTGTTTTGAAAAATTTTTTGAACATTAAATTACATAACTTAAATTATTTTGGCAATTTTGATTTAGCAAAACGGCGCACTTTTGTCTTTACACCTTTCATTAAGCTTTTGACAGAACTTTGTGGTATGGCAACACTGGCATTTTTTTCTTAGTTTTTGCTTAATTATGGCCCAATAAGTTTCAATTGGCCGAAGTTCTGGACAATTAGGCGGATTCAAGTCTTTTCTGACGAAATGTATTTTATTCTCTTTGTACCACCTCAGCGTCTCCTTCGAATAGTGAGAACTAGCTAATTCTGGCCAAAATAGTGGTGAAATAGCTTGTCGTTTAAAAAGTGGCAGTAAAAGCTTTTTTAGACACGCATTGATATAAATTCTGCTATTTATAGTGCCGGTTGTGATAAACGACTCCGTTCTAAGTCCACATGTGCAAATTGCCTGCCACACCATGAACTTCTTTGGAAATTTGTCCATTTTTTAAATTTAATTTGTTGTCCACACCACCCTTGGTATTTGCAACATAAAAACTTTGCCCAGAAATTTGGTTGAATTCAGCTTTAACGAAGGTTTCGTCATCCATTAATACACACCCTTTAAATCCGTTCAAAATTTTATCATGAAGCTTGCGTGCTCTAGTTTTAGCCCTTTTATTAACTTCGTCATTTCGATTTGGTACTGTTTGGGATTGGTAAGTTTTTAATGAGTTTTTCACTTTGATTTTATGCACCAAAGTCTTGGAAATGTTAAAAATTTTTGCCAAATCGCGTTCTGAGAGGTTCGGTCTCCGTTTTCAATAAGAAAGCACCTTTTTCACCAATTTGGGATCCTTGAATTCAATTTTGCGGCCAACACCTTTTTTATTTTCTGTTGTTTTTTCACCACAAACTTGATTATAGGATTTCTTGCAGTTGCTCTTGATGTTCCTGCTCTTCTACAAATTTCCGCGTATGAACATTGCTTATTTTTCATAAAAATGTCAATTTTATTATCGTGCACTTTTTTTTAATTCATGACATTTCTTACAAGCACTTACTTTAATAAAATTTTTTGACTGAATGAATATGTGCAATCTGTTAACTTACCAGGCGTTACAGTAAAGTACCGTTATTTATGCCGCTTGATCCAGAAAAGCTAAAAATAAATGTAAAAATAATTTTGCGACCACACTTTAGTATTAAATAATTGTATAGCGTATTCGTGGACGGATTACGCCCAACTGAATGTATCTTAGTTTTGGTATAAAATATATTCATACCAAATTTTATCTCTTTAAGTTAAATATAAGCTTATATATTGAGTTTTCAATTTTTGGATTGTTTGGGAGGTGGGCATGTCCGTGGTAGGATGACATCCATTTTTCCAAACTATCTTCGTTTTGTTATTTAATACAAACGTACCAAATTTTATCTGTACGTTAAACATGAGCTTATTAATTTAGTTTTTAATTTTTGGTTACATGGGAGGTGGGCGTGTCCGTGGGCGGATGACACCCATTTTTCGGAGACATCTTTGTTTTGACATAAAATACATACGTTCCAAATTTTATCTCTGTAGGTAAGACATGAGCTTGTTTATTAAGTTTTAAATTTTTGGGTTGTATGGGAGGTGGGCGTGGCCGCGGTTGGATGACATCAATTTTTCGAACACGTCTTTCTTTTGATATAAAATACAAACGTACCAAATTTTATCTCTGAACGTTAAACATGAGCTTATTTATTGAGTTTTCAATTTTGCATTGTATGGGAGGTGGACATTAGAGTGGGTCGACCTCCATAAAAAAAAAGTTTGAAAAAACCACCCCCTATTTTAAAATCGACCTCGAGAGAATTCTGAAAACAAAAAAAAAAAAATTTTGGACCACCGGAAAAACAGCCAAAATGGTATTTTTTGCATAACTTAAGCATTACATGTCAGATCTTAAAAAATTATATGTCGTTGAAAAGAGCTTAATGAGCACTACATTGTCTTACTAGAACATTTTGAATTTTGAGGTCATATTCAATTGTTATTGAATTGAAATTATTGTTGTACGCAGTTGATCCGTACTTCATACAAGTTTCACTTTTCATCCGCAACAAATTTGAAGAAAACTTCGCATAGAAAGGAATGCGATACATAATTTGAGGGATATTTGAGGCCGCTAAACTCGACTTAAATTTAAAAAAAAAATAATTTTTATCAACGAAGTTTTCGGATTTCAATAGCAAAACAAATTATTCAGAAATTGTTATTCAGAAATACTACCAAAAGAGGTAGTGCGATGCGTCCTGACGGCTGCAACGCTGTGCAAGGGTGAAAGAAACACTCGCCAAGAGCTCCATATTGCCAGAAAAACGTTTGAATGATGATTAAAAAGAAATTTACTGTATAATTACATTAAAATTGTCTTTTTCTTTACATATTTTAATTTTTTCATAAGCAAGTGACACTTAAATAAATTCACTCGTTAGTTAATTTTGGTTTGACAGCTGATTAGCTGTTTTTCGGTGTGCGGATCGGTATTGCAGTTCACTCGCACGGTTTCAACAATGGAATTTTTTTTTAAATGAAGGGAGTGCGGATCAGATCAACTCCCTCCGCAACCAATCAGCTGTTCTCCACAATCAGCATGCATACTACTTTAAAGTTCTTGGATTGTTTTATATTGCCTATTTTCGAAATAAACTTCACGTGCAAGGTACTCCCAAAATAACTTTGTTATTTTTGAATTTTTGTTTGAGTTGATAGCTGATGCGAGAAATAAATTCGTAAATCCTCTTATTTTTTCACACATTTTTTTAAAACAAAATATAACTGGAATGTATCTGAAAATGCATAAGAGCTGGTTTGGATGATATTTTATTTATTCAAAATTAGCAATTTAATTTTTAAAAATGTTTGAATATCCAACAAAATTTGTTATATGTGGCTGTGCGTGACTGTACATTTTTCTTCATACACTTAACACTAGAGGTGTTACTTACTTACTTAGGTGGCCATGACAACTTGTTGTCTGGTCACGGTTGACTTCATCAGCTCTCGCCAGGCGTCTCTGCTTCGCGTTCGTCGTATGCGATTTCTTTCACCAAGCGCGGTTATAAAAATGTTTTTTTGGGGTGTCCCAAAAAACAGATTTTAATTATAAAATTAGTATTTTTATTCCTATCATGAAGAGTAGCATATCGTTTGATAGGTCTGAAAGAGTAGTACACCGTGTTCTATGGTGTCGTTGGTGTCAGAGATCATCTTCAAGTAGATATTTTAATATTTTTTATTTTTTGCTCTAGGTACCTCATAACTTCGATTTAATATTTTTATTTAAATAAACTTCATTAAAAATCTAGCATATTGATTTTTGTGAAGGAATTAATTGATTTTGTTCAATACAAAAAAAGTTAAAAAGGTTAGATGTTTCAGTACAACTACTGTATTTCTATTATAGAAACATTCAGTCAGAAATGTGGCCCAGCCAGCGAAGCCGCTGAATTGTTATACGCTGAATAAAGTCAATATCGTCGTAGAGCCGTACAGTTCGTGGTTCATTCGAATACGATAGTCGTACCCAACTTGAACACGACCAAAGATTCTGAGAAAAATTTTCCTCTCGAGCCCCGCAAGAACGGCTGTATCTGTTTGCGATACCACCCATGCTTCAGCGCCATAGAGAAGTTCTGTCGATCTAGAGAGGGCTCTGGAACCTAATTACTTACTTAGCCCGCAGTAGTACTTATTGGCAATTGTTATTCTTCGCTTAATCTCCAGGCTGACATTAATGTTGCTGTTTAAGGCGCTGCCAAGGTATGTAAACTTTTTGACAACTTCAAAGTTATATTTGCCTGCTGTGACATGGGAGCCTAAACTCCACGCTTGCTTATTTGCAGACTGCATATACTTTGTTTTGTCCTCGTTCTCCGTCAAACACACATTGGCTGATGCCTTTTCTGGGTTCGGCCGATAATATCGATATCAACAGCATACGCAAGGAGCTGGACACCTTTGTAGAACATGGTAACATTGCAATGCACACCTGCCTTTCGTAGGATCCCCTCGATGATGGAATTGAAGAGATCGCATGATAGCGGGTCGCCTGTCTGAAGCCTCGTTCGGTATTAAAGGTTTCGGAGAGTTAATTTTCTACCTTGACGGAGCTGCTTGCATTGCTCGACGTCATCCTGCAGATTGTTATCAACTTTGCAGTATACCGAAATTTCAAATTATACTATCGAACGCAGCTTTGTAGTCAACAAAGAAATGAAAGGTATCAATTTGATTTTCGTGAGTTTTTTCCAGGATTTGTCGTAGTGTAATAAACTGATGTATGGTGGACTTGCCAGGTCGAAAGTCACACTGATAAGGTCTTATCAGTGGTTTGGTATGCGGCTTCAATCTTTCACACAATACGGTTGAAAGAACCTTGTACGCAATGGAAATAAGACTGATACCTCGGTAGTTGGCGCAGATTGTCAGGTCTCCCTTCTTAAGTACAGGACAAAGCACACTGAGTTTCCCATCGTCGGTCTGGTGCAACCCTTGCACTTGCGGAAGCAAACACGCGATCCAGAGATTCTGTAGCATCTTCTCGTGGATGTTTTTTCCTCCGAGTTCGCGCATTTCGTTCAGAAATTGAGTTGGGCGCCGGTCGCCTAACTTGCAGTCGGACAAGAGTTGGTTAAGCTTTTCTTGCCCTCCACACTTAATATTGGCATCAGTTTATTTTTGAGCGTGTCGTAACGCTCAGATGTCGGTGGGTCACGCACAAGTTCGCTTACTTTTTGAGGACGCCGTTCTCAAGGGCGCTCACTACCGTATAAAACTTCTCACTATCACCGCGAATTTTGAGTTTTTCGAATTGAGCCTCGATTTGTAGGAACCACAGATCTGGCACATCGTGCCAGAATTGAGGTGTGTGCACTGCCACTCTGCATTACACCGGTGACAAACTCGGCGTTCTCTGGTGCACTTTGCGCAGCGGTTACCGCACCATCGACTGCATCTTCCTCGACCTCGCGCACGGGCACTTCACTATCGCTCGCGACAGCTCCATTTTTATTTTCGGACACATTTTTGTTATTTATTATATTTCTAAAAAAAATCACTATAATTCACGATGTTCGATTTTTTTCAACATCGGGGTCACCAATTTGTAGGTATCTTCCTTTCGGATTAAAACACACAACAAAATATTTGTTAATGTTTACTGAATATATTACTTAAATTTAGAGTTAAGTGAACAAATTGAAATGATTACTCGCGCGCGTGGGCTTTTAGTGCAACTGATTAACTATGACTATGTACTCATGCACGAGTATTGTTAAACCAAAGTCGGTTCACACACACTGCTGCGCACAATATAGCGCTGTAGCACACCCCATAGCTAATAAAACTATCACCATTTCTTTCATATTGAAACTAACTCCGCCTGCCGCTAGTGACGGGCAAACGTTCTACAGCGTAGCTTATGCTGACTCACAAACACTAGTCAATGTTACAGGCGGCGTGCTTGCCTGTGTGTTGGTTAGCTACTCTAACCCACAAGCAGCGTAAGCTATGAATGGCGCACAGCAAGCGCTTGTTGTTGTACAACAAACGTGTGTACAACAGCAGCACTCAAGCTTGCCTGCACTGACTGCGCTACTGTGACTCGTCACTATAGTATTAGTGCGATCACCAAGTCATCACTTGTGTGACGAATCAAGCAGCGCAAGCTTTATTACGAAAAAGTGTTACCAAAAGCTCAAAGACCCGAAACACGATAAATAGTTTACTAATTAGTTGGTAGTCTAACGGGAAGTGACGGGAATGAAGGTACCGCCACAATACTCCCCCCTAGTGTTTCGAATAAACTACAAAAATATTGAAATAACTTGGCTGGCACTTTAGGCCTTTTGCCACTCCTTGTAACGAATGGCGAAGGTGGCTGACATAATATCTTTGACTGAAGCTTTCTCAATTGAACATTGCAACCTTTGATCATAGATCCGGCGTTGTCCAACGGCGGACCGGAAAAGGTTGTCACGGTCGGCTTAGCGTGTTGCACTTCTATCTTAGGACCAAGTTTCTTACGATCAAATCCCACGTTTTCCACTGTAGGGTCGGAAAAAAGTTACGACCTTACGTGGTGATTTGGATCTTTCAGCTGTGCATCCCGCGTTTTCCAAGGTGAGCTGGTTAAAATTGACACGGCTGTTTCTGAAGTCGCATTTTTTGACTAAGGTCCCGCGTTGTCCATCGGCGCGCCAGATGAAGTCATGGCGTCGTCTGTGAAGTGGACTGGTTCGGGTTCACTTCTTGGTTTTGCGATGAATGCAGCTTTCAGCCCATCGATTGACAATTTGGTTTTCTTACCTTTGACGGTGATGGTAAAATATTTTCCGGTTCGACGACTTCATATGGACCATCATACCGTGGTTGCACCTTGTCACTGCTAACGAAAACGTGTGTGCAACTTTTCAGCTCTGGTTGAACAAGCACTCTAGGTTTATTGTGATGTCGTACCTTGGCTGGAGCGACTTTCTGCATGGCTTCTCTCAACGTAGACACGTACTCTGCTTCGCTAAATCTTGCTGGCGACGGGTTTAAAAATTCACCTAGTAGTTTAAGTGTCTTGCCGAAAACCTTCTCGGCTGGTGTCGCTGCGATGTCTTCTTTGATAACAGATCGTAGACCTAGAAGGGCTAGTGGTAAATTATCCAACCAATTCCCATTTTCGTGGCACATAATTGCTGCCTTGAGAATTCGGTGCCACCTTTCTATCATTCCGTTTACTTGAGGAAGAAAGGCCGTGCTTCGATAATGTTTTATGTCGAGCAGATTGTTTAGTTGACGAAATAAATCAGACTCAAATTGCCGTCCCAAATCAGTCGTGATTTTTACTGGAACTCCAAAAAAAACTATCCATCCTGATAGCAAATTTATGGCAACTATCTCTGCTGTCATATTCGTTATCAGAAAGGCTTCTGGCCAGCGGTTTTATCTGCCTATAATCGTTAAACAAGACGTCTTGTCTCGTGAAACAGCGAGTGGCCCAACCAAATCGATGTTGATATGTTCAAAACGTTCAAACGCTTGGTCACTTTACTGCGCTTGCATGGAATGTAGCATCGAACAAACTCGTGAGCATCATCATTTCATGTTCGGCCAAACAAACCTTTCCTTGATCAGCTTTTTTTTTTTTGATTCGCGAAGGGAGTGTGGAATTTCATGGATACGTATAGCCCGTACTATATGCATGCACGACTCACATTCTGAAAACTGTCCGGATCAACCGGAACAGACAGAATGCACCTACGTTCTAAAACACACTCCCAGTTGGTTAAGTATGAATTTCCACTAAGCACATTAATTGGCTTTTCAGCGGAATTTTCCAATTTTATAACAAAAACACGAATTTCTTAAGCATTTTTGAATTTAAAAAAGTAAACAACATCAAATAAGAAGTTAACTTTACTTAAAACTCCAAAACAAAGAGACCAAAGTAACTATAAATAATATGAATATTAGTAAGTTTGCGGCCACTATCCAAATTAAGAACCTACGTGGAAAAGAGATTAAACTCTTAAACACCAAACCAATTCCAAATATAACGCAGATATATACGTGTAAATATGTACAAACATATATGTGTATATATATACGGGTCACTATGTAATTTTGGAACACCGTGCTAATGTTATTAATTGGATATGTACTTGGGCCAACGCAGGCATAAACTTGCATGGAAAAGAGATCTACTCTTGCGCACCAAACCAAATAACAAATAAGTCAAGTGAATAAGAAAAATTTAAAATTTTTGATTAAAAACAAACAAGTTTTAGCATACATATCATATTCGATGGTGTTTACTTCTTCAAACGCAATATTATTAAAGAAAAACAACTGAAACGGTCTCGAATATATGTAATTACTTCAGCCAACATTTTAACAGAATATTACATTATTATTAACCGAGTTAATGTTTATTATTTAAATGTAAAATAATTTTCCGTTTTAAGGCACCCACAAAAATTAATTAAGCTGTAGCTTAGAATCACAAAAATTTATTAAGCTGTAGCTATTGTTGAAATCACTACACAGACATCGTTAAGGGTCATGAAGGGCAAAATTTGAAGTGCACTGACTCGACTTAAAAATCACAAAATGTCTAGATCCTCTTCTTGGGATGTTAAAGTTAAGAGATTAGAGAAAATATTGGGAGTCAATATCACCACAAAGTAATTTATATAGGAAGGTGACATTAAGGATCAATTTTCTGCATCTCAAGGAAGGCTGTAAAATCTGCTTAAGGCGAGTTTCATACGAAGGAAGAATAATATCTGATGCTTAGTTGATGGCTTAGTTGATTCTTAGTTAGCTTTGTTGATACTAGTTGATGCTTAGTTGGCGGCTGCGTAGGCAATGACGTGAATTTTGGCCATTGCTTCTGCAGGTAGTTTTACGGGCACCAACGGTCGAAATTTTCATTGCGACACATCACAAAAAAGTTGACGTCTGTGTTAGGTACCCTGAACTGCTGAATCAAGAGTGACGATGCCTTCTCCCTATTAGTCACCAGGAGCTGTGTCTCAAAATCTGTAGTTTGCTCTCTTGCCAGTCGATAAAAATCAACGAAAAACTCTGCCGCTAACTGCTGGATGCGTGACAGCGCGTCTGCTACCTCATTGTCTTTTCCGGAAACATGTAGAAACAGTTGTGAACTGCCCAATATAATCAAGGTGTCGTGCCTGACGTGGTGACGCCTTCTCAGAATTCTGCTTAAAAGCAAATGTAATTGGCTTATGGTCCGTAAAAATTGTGAATTTTCTCCCTTCCACCATGTATTTAAAATGTTTAACAGCCTGAAAAATCGCCAACAGTTCTCAGTTCACACTTCTTTTGTGTGTCTGTGAGCTTCTTCGAGTAGAAACCCAGTGGTTGCAGATTGTTACCTACTTGCTGATGTAGAACTGCTCCAACAACAAAATTCGAAGCGTCCTCGCTGAGTGACAATTTGGCTTCCGGGGCAGGGTGAAAAAGAAGCGTGGTCAGAATTCTTTCTTACATTTCTTGAATGCCGCTTGCTTTGCAGCCGACCATTTTAAGGCGTTGTGTCATTCTTCTTGCTGTCAAAAATAATTTTCTGCAAAGAAGCTTGCTTCCCTGCAACACTTGGAATGAACAGTTGATTAAAATTGACCATTCCAAAAAATCGTTTCAGATCACGGGCGATTGAAGACTTGCTTCATTGTTTGATAGCGTGCACCCTGTCCGCCGCTGGCTTAATGCCGTACGTGTTGACAGTATGTCCATGGAACTTGATTTCGATTTAACCGATATCACATTTAGCCATGTTTATTGCAAGCCCGTTCTCACGGAGAAGCTGAAAAACCTTTCGAAGGTGAATCTCATGTTGTTCCTTGTTTTCGGACACAATGCAAATATCATCAATATAGACGAAAACATGGTCGGACTCAGAGGCCATTATTTTATTTATATGTCTCTGAAAAGTCTGGGCCGCATTTCATAGTCCAAAAGTCATATATTTGAACTGAACATCAGCAGATTCGACTGGAATTTGATGATATGCTTTTTGCAGGTCAATCGTCGAAAAAATTGTCTTTCCGTGCAGTATGTGCGTGAAATCATGCACGTGCGGAATAGGGTATCGGTCAGGTAACGTTCTCTCATTGAGAGCCCTATAGTCCCCGCACGGACGCCAGGAACCATCCTTCTTTTTTACTAAATGAAGATGACTTGCACAGTTGCTGTCGGAATGCTCACAGAAACCGCTCTCGATGAGAAGCTGGAACTCTGCTTTTGCTGCATTGAGCTTATCTGGGGCGAGCCGACGTGGACGTGACTGCGTAGGAGGGCCTCTAGTTACGGTGTGATGGGTCACACCTGACTTAGGTGCCGAATTACCGCCCTGCTGCATCACAGTTATGTCTTAATACTGTATCAAGAAACTGGCAAAAGGGTAATTTATATCATATGTATAAACATTTGACTCACTCTTTTGGGCCGAAATGCCCATAGTTTGAAGGTTTGTGACCTGGTCGACTAGTCGATTACACTGGCTTACACATAACGAAAAGTTGTTTGTACTTTGAATGCTATCCTTTTCTCATGTAAAATCGGTCGCTAATTCCGAAAAAAAAAATTTTTTTTTCTGTCACTCCGTTTTTGAGATGTTGCCCACTGTAGGGTTTTCGACGAAAAAAAAAGTTGGTTCCACTTAATTGCATATATCTCCAGCACCAACAACAGTAATCAAACAAATGATATATCAAATAAAAGCTAATAAAATTTCTTATAAGCAATGCAAACATCATTTTTTGGTCCAGCTGTTAGTTTTGGCGGAATAAATACAAATTTCGGGGATTTTTTTATTTTTCAGAAAAATTTCCAGAAAAAGACAAAATAGTTGCAAATTTCGTTAAGTAATCAAAATATTTTGTGACTTTTGATATTTTTTACTAAAAGCCTGTATTTTCCAAAAAAAATAAGCTATTGTTGAAGAAAATCTATTGAGAAATGAAAAAGTTGTGTTTAATGGAAATAAATCACCCAAATTGTGTGATTATCAATTTATGCATTTGGACTTATTTTATTGCCATAAAAAAAATGAGAACTAAAGGTTGTTGTTATAAAATCATATATTCTTCATTTTTATTGTTCTTTTAATAATTTACATTATTTTTACATTATTTAAATTGTATATAATTATTATTAGAATTTTTATTGTTCTCTTAAATCATTTATATTGTTATTTACATTGTAAATAATTTTTACTTATCATTCAGAAATTCAAAATGATTAGAATTCTTGTTTTTCGTTTATTTAATTCGGGATCGGTTTCTCTGATGAGAAACCAACAAAAGTCGAATCTTTCCCAATCTTTCCCAATGTTCGTCGCTCTCGTCACCGAGATTCTTCGGAAAAAAATTCAAATGGGAGTGCAGAAAGTGAATTTTCAGAGACATATTTACGCCCATTTTTTAAAGTTCTTCAGCAACTCGTTGACTATTTTCTCGTAAGATTCACTTGTATTGTTCCCGAGGAAGCTAGAAACAGTCGTCCTAAAAGAATCAAACGCCGCTGCCTCAGCTGGTGACAATAGTTCTGCGAATTGAAGATCGTTTAACACCTTTTTTGTTTGCGGTCCAACGAAGACACCTTCTTTTATCTTGGCATCAGAAAGATTTGGAAAAATCGTTTTCAAATATGTGAATGCTTCGCTTTCTTTGTCTAACGCCTTGACAAAGATTTTCATAAGTCCAAGTTTGATGTGCAGCGGTGGGAGAATTATGTTTTCCTTTTTGACGAGTGGAACGTTTTTGACGTTGGTCTCTCCAACTTTCGACTCAATTCTTTTTGGACAGTCCTTTTTGTAATAGTGGTGTTCACGTGCTCGACTATCCCACTTGCAGAGAAAACAGCAGTACTTTGTGTAGCCACTCTGTAAACCACAAAGCATACCATCGGCTTTGAGATCAGAATATATTTTCCAGTCGTGTTGTTCATATTTAATACATGTCAATAGCTTCGCCATTGTTTCGTACGTTTCCTTTGCGTTGACTGCATGTGAATCGGAATCGATGGCTTTTTGTTTATATGAAGTAATAAAGCCTTCAAGCTCACTTTGCTTTGTCTTTTGGAATGTCTACGCAATAGCAGATATTGTCATTCTTGGTAAAGTGTATAGCAAACGGTTTTTCACAATTTCTGAAGTATGTCACCTTAACATCGGGTCTCAAAAAGTTGAATTGTTGCATACGAGAAGCATGCAATTCCGATTTTTTCTTTGACAGTTCCACCTGTGGTTCCTTCCGACTCCACTGAATCTACGGATTTTCGATTGTTTTCACGTGTTGAATCGGGACAAGTAGGATATGGAACATCGTCAGAATGAGATACTGGCAATGAAACAGTCGGGACAGTGACGTATATCACTCTTTTGTGTTTTCCAACACCAGTCACTTTGGCCAGACAAAAATAGCAATCGTTTAGGTGGCAATACGGTTGTCTCCAGATCATCGGGACATCGAATTTCATGTATCGTTTTTTACCCGAGCTCCATTCAGACAATATTAACTGACACAAAATACTTGGCGTCCATGATTCACCAATGTTCTCAGTCAGAAGATATGACGTTTGCAGTAAATTCGTAAAATTGACTCGTTTCTTTTCGAAAGTAAATTCACCGCACACCAGGCATGGCATTTTACGCACAATTGTGCTTTTTTCGGCACTTTCGAGACTAGACGGCACTTTCGGCACGTGCTTTTTCATTTCGGCACAATTTTAATATCCCAAAATTGAAAACAGTTGCAACGAAACTCAAAATGATTATTTAGCATGTAAATGCAAATAATGTAATTTAAATTTTTCATTCACCTTGTTGCTTACATTCATAATTTGCCATATTTTGCCAAATTTAATTTTTTTAAATTTTTTTAAGAACTTTCAAAAACATAACAATTGAAACAGATTAAAATAACGTTTATATACGATAAATATTCTTTGAATATTAAAGTTCAACTTTAAAATAATAAATAAAGAGATCATTTTTAATGCCACTTTAAGGAACTTTTTAGAATTTAAAGTTAAATTGTAGTCTTAAAAAAATGAAACCTGTACCGTTTGTGCTAGGCCCAACTTACACGAATAAGAATGTGTCCGACCCAATATTCGGTTTCGGCCATATTGATGCCGAATAGCCGAAACTGATTTAAAGGGCCGAAACCGAAACCGAATTTTCGGTCTGACTCTACTAAAAATGTACTAATTTTCTCATAATAATTCAATTTCGAATTATTAGAGTTGAAATTTTTGTGCTTTTAACGATATCGCATTGTATCCCTAAAAAAAGCCTTTAAAATTCACATTTTGGTTTAGTAATCATAACGTAAAAGGTTACATTAACTTCCACACACGTAAAAATTTGCACTGAATTTTCAAACTTTCGCGAACTTTTATCTCCTAAACCAATCGAGACGACAATTTTTTATTTCATCATTAAGCATAGAAGTCCATATACGTTTAATAAAAATAAAAAAATATTCGGGCCTGGACGCAAAAGTTAAATCAATCCTTTCTTACTTACTTACTTAGATGGCTCTTACAACCGTTGGTCAGTTTTGGCCTCGTCTAAGAATTTTCGCCAGCCTCTTTTGTCGTGTGCTTGCTGGCCAGTTGGAAATTCCAAGCGTCGTCAGGTTATCCAATGCCTGGTCTTTCCAACGGAGATGCGGTCTTCCTCGTCTGCGTTGGCCACCGCTGGGTACCGAATCCAATATTTTTTTCGCTGGAGCTTCGTCGTTCATTCTCTCGACATGACCTAGCCAGCGAAGCCGCTCTATTTTAATACGCTTGACTATATCGATGTCGGCATATAGCTCATACAGCTCGTGGTTCCATCGTATTCGGTACTCGCCATTGACGCAGACCATAGATCTTGCGAAGGATTTTTCTCTCGAACGCTCCCAGAGTCCTTTCATCAGAGCTGCTCATCGTCCAGGTTTGTGATGCGTATAGTAGGACGGGCATGATTATTGACTTATAGAGCGTCAGTTTTGTTCGTCGAGAAAGAGCTCTGCTTCTCAATTGTCTACTGAGCCCAAAGTAACACCTGTTGGCAAGAGTTATCCTTCGTTTAATCTCAATACTGATATCGTTGGAGGAGTTAATGCTGGATCCCAGGTAAACAAAGTCCTTCACTACCTCAAAGGAGGTGTTGTCAACAGTGACGTGGTTTCCAAGACGCTGGGACTGTTTGTTTGTTGACACAAGATACTTCGTTTTATCTGCGTTCACTGCAAGACCCATTCGACTCGACTCTTTTTCTAGCCTGGAGAATGCTGCACTGACTTCGCGCGTATTGTGGCCAATGATGTCAATATCATCTGCATACGCCAGCAGCATAACACTCTTATAGAAAATTGTGCCGCTGCGTCTCAGGCCAGCAGCTTGGATGATCTTCTCCATTACTATATTAAAGAAGTCGCACGATAAGGAATCACCTTGTCTGAAACCTCGCTTGGTATCGAACGGAAAGGAGAGGTCCTTCCCGATTTTCACTGCACTGCTGGTGTTGTTCAGTGTCATCCTGCAAAGACGTATTAGCTTCGCAGGAATACCAAATTCAGACATGATGGCATATAGGTGACTCCTTATTGGACTGTCGAAGGCGGCTTTGAAATCGACAAAAAGATGGTGTGTGTCGATTTGTTTTTCGAGGGTCTTTTCCAAGATTTGTCGGAGCGTGAAGATCTGGTCAATGGTGGACTTTCCAGGTCTAAAGCCACACTGATAAGGTCCAATCAGTTGGTTGACGATGGGCTTTAGTCTTTCACACAATACGCTCGACAGGACCTTATATGCGATATTAAGAAGGCTAATCCCACGGTAGTTGGCGCAAATGGTGGGATCGCCTTTCTTGTGTATTGGGCAGAGCACACTGAGGTTCCAATCATCTGGAATGCATTCTTCCGACCATATTCTGCATAGAAGTCTGTGAATGCATTTAAACAGAGCTTCGCCACCGGTCTTAAACAGCTCAGCCGGTAGGCCATCGGCTCCTGCGGCTTTGTTGTTTTTAAGCCGAGCTATAGCTGTTAAGACCTCGTTATAATCGGGCAGCGGAACTTCAACGCTGTCGTCCATAATTGGGGTTTCCGGGATATCATCTCCACTGGCGGGATTGTTGTCAGCGTCGCCATTTAAAAGTCTAGAGAAGTGCTCCCTCCATAACATCAGTGTACTCTGGATATCTGTCACTAGATTCCCATTCTCGTCCTTGCAGGAAGAGGCTCCGGTCTTAAAACCATCGGCCAGGCGTCTTATTTTTTCGAAAAATTTTCGAGTCTCATTCCTGTCGCCATGCATCTCAATTTTCATGCATCAATCCTTGCATTGCTTTATTTTATAATCATTAAAATCCCCATTAAGAGTTGCCTACAATGAAAAATGTAAAAGGTAAAATTATCTTACATATCTGCAAACATTTTCACAGAATTTTTAAATTTTCGCGAATATAAGAATTCTCCTAAACCAACCGAGGCCGACAATTTTGTTTCTACAATTGGCTATTTAATAAAAGTTTGAAAAATATTCAGGCCTGGGATCCAAACTGAAGCGATGCAAATCAATATGCTTAAGGCAGTGTCGATAGATTTCAAGTTGAAATCTCGTGAAGGGGTCTCGAAAAATATGTTTAAAATTTCAATTTGAATTCTTTTTGAATGTTACACCACCATATCGCACCCCTCTTCAAAAGAGGCACTACTCAAAACTTTGAAATTTTGACTTGTTAAAATCAATGATTTGTAATGCACATCCAATCGACTACCAAAATTTGTAATTTAAAATATGTAATACTACCAAGATTTGTAATTCCTTCTTTTCTTAAAGTTTACAAATCTTGAAATAAATCTAAGTCAATCATGTTCTGCTTATATGATGACACCGAAACTGTATTCAAATTTAAACCACGTCAAATACTAAAACTATGGTTAGTCCCGCATGGGTTTTAACCCACGTCAAATACTAAAACTAAGTTTTAGTCACGCAAGGGTTTTAAAATATAAGCTTTAAACCCTGGTTTGATCCTCAGTCAAGCCAGGTAGTATTGTTTGTGGTATTTAACAAAATGTTAACACACTGTCAATTATTTATTATTTTTTTATTGTGATTTACAATCACAAGGATCAACGTTTTTTGCCTGTCCGCTTTATACTGCCCGAATACCAATGTGGCCTTTGCTTCGTTCACTCTTCAAGTATATAAAGAATTTATTTTTCGATTTTTATATTAATATTGCAGCGTAACACTTATATATAATTTGTAGTTCTTATCTTAAAACTAACTTGTTTTTGTTAAGTTTTAGCAGCAAAAAAAACAACTTAAAAATTATTTTTTATCTAAGCGAAAAACAAAAATCGAAAAATATTTCTTAAAAACTTTTTTAATTAAAATTATAAGAATAATAGTCCCTTTTTATGAGTAATTTTCTAATAAATGTTATGTTTTGTAGCATATTAGTTATGTAAAGACATTCTGCAAGCTTCAAGATTGAGAATAACACGGTGCGACAGTCCAAAAAACCTGGGGAGTGATATTATTTTTCTTGTAGGGCTTGTCGAGTAAAATAAGATTCCAATAGTGAAATATGCCGGACACCTCCAAAATTCGGATTTACGGTTAAAAAACCGGCTTTTGTACCTTTGCGCACTTATAAGCCTGTAATTTTGTGGATAATGATCCGATTTTTAATTTTTTACTAGATTTGGAAAAAAAAAACTAAGATCATTCGAATAATATATAGTTTATTTAAGAAAACTTGATAAATTTGGGTGTTATTGTCCAGCAAACACAAATTTTGTAGATTTTTCAAAAATTTTTCAACTTTGGTGACGTTTTTAAACATTATTTTATTAAGAAACTGTAATACTATTGAATTTATTCAAAAAGTACATTTATTTACGATTACAATGCATTTTTGGGTTTAAAAATAGATAAGCAATTGACTGAGTTATTTAATTTTTCATGAAAACAAAATTTTTACCAAAATGCCTGCACAATGTTTTTGGTGTTGTTGTTCTTGTTTGTTTTTGTATTGTTTTTTTTCGTGTTCTTTTTATGCACTTCATTACTCATGTAAAATTATTGTTTTTTCTTTAAATATGACGTTTCGTTAATGTCTTCTTTTTCACTGTGAATTAAGAAATTTTTCGAACATTTTCCCTAACTTTGCCGATATATATTTGTATATAACTTTGTATATAACTTATAAATAAAAACTAGGAAACAGTAACAAATATTTTTTTTGAAAAAAATTTAGTTGGCTGATTCGACAAGCAAAAGACTCTAAACCAAATCTGCGGCAGGCATTAAAAACGAAATCGAAAGAGAAATCGGAAGAAGAATTCGAAGAGGCATCGAATGAGGTCTGTGACGGGAAATCGGAAGAAGGATTAGAAGACGAACCGGAAGAGCCGTCAGAAGATGAACAGGAATCACCTTCAGAAGACGAACAGGAAGAGCCGTCAGAACAGGAATCAGAACAGGAAAAAATACCAAATACCGTCAGAATAGGAAAAAATACCAAATCAATTTTCGGCAGGAATGGCAAAATAAATACAGCTGGTTGTTGAAGACACGTCTCTTAAGCAAGGCAAGAAATGCAATATCTGCAATGTGCCAATTATTGGATGTGGTTTTCATATTGAACGACATTCGTCTTCGAAAGAGCATAGAGCAGCGTATGAAAACGCAAAAAAAAACTTTGAAAATAATTAATTTTACAAAACGTGACACAGAGTGCCTTGCTGTCGAAACTGGGGCAAAAATATTTGAAATACGACCTTGTTTATAGCTGAGCATAATTTGCCCTTCCACCATAACCATCCCGGACTCTAAAGTTGTCAAATCAATGTGCATTAACAGAAAAAAGGGCAAAAAATAATTAAAACCTTAACTGGCCTACAAAACACAAAAGAAATTTCGCAAATAAAAAAAAAACATATTTTTCACTTATAATTTTTTCCCGTTTTTTGGGATTTGCTCCTGTTTCTGACTGCGTAATGATGTGTTCTCGCATGGGTAATTGTTAGTTGGACTTTCACGTTTTGGAAATTCTTTAAACCAGTTCATATTATGTACTTCCAAACGATGAATGTTTTAGCAAAAACGTAGTTTATTCAGAAGTTTTTAGCAACTAAAAGTGATGTTTTAACTAAGTTCTGTTATTATTCTCTTCTTTTCATACCAAAAGGTCCTTTTAGATTTGTTATTAACATTTCAAAAGTAGGCGCGTTAGTTCATTAACCTTTCATACTTCGTTTCTGCGCTTAATAATTGTATTTTGTATATGCTCTAATGTTTGATATTTATTTTTTTTCATATACAAGTCTTATACAAGTAATATTATAAAATAATATTGGGTGCGATAATTGGAAGACCTCCACCTCGATGATTTTCACCTAGCTTCACGCCAAAAAAAAACTATTAATGCTGTTATGACACTAATGCTGTTATAACACACTATTTGTAAATAAAAAACAAGTAAAGAAACTCTCAAGTTGGTCTAGCCCGACTATGGACTACCCGAAAATCTCCTTCTCAAAAAACGAACACAATCATATTTATTGAAGTTTGGACAGGACAACGTCTGTCGGGTCTGCTAGTATGTATATATACGGAAAACATGATTTTTGGAGGTTTTTGCAAAATGATTTAGCTCACTGACGGATTTCGGTATAGCCAAAATATATTGGGAATCATCATAAAATACATCAAGGTTCATTTAAGGATGGGTACAAATGAAACTTTTTTTTTCAAGGCACCTTAATATATATATTTATAATATATTTATAATATGAAAATTTTTGAATTTGAAATTTGTATCAAGACCTTTTTAAATTTATCTTCCATATAGAAAGCGAGTTAAAACTGTTTGCAAAACCGTTATATCATTGCGAATAAGGTCATCTTGAAATATGCAATAGAGCTCTCTGGTGTTTTTTTCTGTATATTTTCTTTAAAAATGATAAATTTGAGTTTTGACAGTTTTTACGAAATAAGCGCGAATTTTAAAATTCGGCACTATTTTTTTCTAAAAAGCACTATTTTTCTCTCTGATTCAGCACAATCAAAAAAGGTCCAATTCCATCCCTGCCGCACACGTAGCAGAAAATATTTGGGTCGTTTTTACACTGGAATTCTCACAGTCTTTTACTCATTTTATTATGAAGAATATCGTATTTTTTATTATTTTCTTTCGTTACAAATTGTGCGTCTGTTTGTTTGCCACGGTTTTTAGTATAATGCATGAATGTTTTTGCTTTTATACATCTCGAAAGTGCTGTAGATATGGTACAATAAAAGGTAGGATGGTCTGCGACTCAGAGCGCGAACGCCGAAACTGTCAAAAAACACAAAATAAGTGTTCACATGGTATAATAAAAACAGGTAAGCTCTCTTTCTTATAGCCATAAGTGTCGAAATCAGGTGTTTTGCTGTGACGGTTTCGACGGTTGCACTCTCAGTCGTGAGCCTACCTGTTCTTATTGTAGTCTGTTTGTACTTATCTTTTCGTTCGCAAAACCCTTGACTTGATTCCTATGAACAATAAAAATTAAAAATTATAGTCCAATAACGCAATTTATTTATATGACAATAAAATTTTTAAAAATAACATAACTTGGGTTTCGTTCCGTTCCATTGAACACAACTTTTTCATTTCTCAATAGATTTTCTTCAACAATAGCTTATTTTTTTGGAAAAATAAAAATGATGTTTGCATTGTTTGTAAGAAATTTTATTAGCTTTTATTTGATATATCATTTGTTTGATATACTGTTGATATTACTGTTGTTGGTTCTAGAGATAAATGCAATTAAGTGGAACCAACTTTTTTTTTCGTTGATAACCCTACAGTGGGCAATATCTCGAAAACGGAGTGACAGAAAAAAAAAAATTTTTTCGGAATTAGCGACCGATTTTACATGAGAAAAGGATAGTGGCATTCAAAATACATATTGGCTGTAAACCAGTGTTATTCTTCATGTTGACTAGTAATCCATTATGCTTCAAAAAATCTGCTCCGATAAGTGGTGACTTCACGTCAGCAATGACGAAGTCCCAGCAGAACCTTCTTCGAAATCCGAGGTCAATCGTTTAAACCTCTTTTCTTGTTAGTCGGTAATGTACAGACGACGTACATCTTTACGGCCACTCTTGTCGTCTGTTTACGGCGGCCCGTCACCTAGATTTTGACGGGTAAGTACATGGGACGCGGCACTTCGTCGCCCGCCTACCATAAAAGCGGTGGAAGTAACACCATGGATGTTTCTTCGATTTTACTTCCGAGTGCGCGTCCTTGGCTGCCCGAGAATCCGCTCGAGACCTTGAACCAAAACGTTGCGGCGGCCGTTGTTGCACTGCTGAATCACAGCCTCTTCCAGAGGGGACGTACAACATTTTGTCCTCGGAGTCCTGGACACCTCTACTGGTGGTAAATTCCTACCAACGTAGGATCGGCTACGCCGGCCATGCTGGCGCGGATGGTCCCTGTCGTACAGGACATCCTCCAAACGATTAAGACTCTTTTCCACAGCAATGTTAACTTCTGGACCTGCCGCGATCGGAGCGCGCCCGTCTCCATTATTTTGTCAGCGAGTGCCGCTCGTTGCGGTAACTCAACTCTAACGGTCTGGAGCAACCTTGCAAGAGCCAGAGATTCTGTAGCATCTTCTTGTGGAGGTTTTACTTCCAAGTTGGTGCATTTCGTTCAGTAATTGAGTTGGGTGCCGGTCGCCAAACACGCAGTCGGACAAGAGTTGGTTGAGCTTTTCTTAATCACTCGCACTAAATATCGGCATCATTTTATTTTTGAGCAAGTCGTAACGCTCAGATGTCGGTGGGTCACGCACAAGGTAGCTTACTTGTTAAAGGACGCCTTTCTCAAGGGCGCCCACAAGTGTATAAAACTTCTCATTATTTGAGTTTTGCCGAATTTTGAGTTTGCCGAATTGAGCCTCGATTTGTAGGATCCACAGATCTGCACTGCCACTCTGTTCATTACTCTGGTGACTAACTCGGCGTTCTCTGGTGCATTTGACGCAGCGGTGACCGCACCAACGACTGCGTCTTCCTCGACCTCGCGCACGGGCACTTCACTATCGCTCGCGACAACTCCGTTTTTATTTTCGGACATATTTTTGTTATTTATTATATGTTAAAAATCACTATTCGCGATGTTCGATTTTTTTCGACGTCGGGGTCACCAATTTGTGGGTATCTTCTTTTTGGATTAAAACACACAATAAAATATTTTTTAATGTTTACTTAATATATTACTTAAATTAAGAGTTAAATAAACAAATTGAAATGAGTACTCGCGCGAATTTGATAATGACTTGCACCGAATGTCCTTTTTAAAAAAGATTGAAGACAATTATTTGATTACTTTCTTTTGAGTGTCAGAACCAAAACTGACTTTATTTTTATTAAAAGTTCTTTTCATCGGTTTTACAAAAAATGCTTACTTTATAATTTATATAAGTGTTGCCAATTGCAAACACTTAAGTGTTTAAATTGCACTCATAAATTTAAATGCGGAAGCGTTACAATATTTCGCAATGCACTCATTAATTTAAATGCGGAAGAGTTACAATATTTCGCAATGCTTTTGAATTTAGTTTCTTCATTCAGCCATAACGCTGAATTATCAGTTTGTGCTTATTTCCTTACTTAATCTAGGTGGCTTACTTGGAATTGGAATTGTAAGCATAAACTGGTGAATGGCATTTGGCTCAGTTAAATTATTTTGCATATCTTGCGTATATATAACTACTCCCCCCTTTAAGTTTGAATTCTCCTGAATTCGTTTATTTAATTTTATTTTAATGTACTTATGCTTTGTGATTAAAGTTGCAAATATCGTTATTATTGTAATTGTCAGGAGTACGTTAAATCCATATGCAATTTTACTGTGGAGTTTTAAATTGAAAATACTTTTAATATTTAATTTATTGTCTTCAACTATCTCTTCAAAAGTGATTTTTTCAGTAAAGTTTTGTATGTTTTCATATTTAATGCTTATAATGTTGGCTTCAACATTCTCAATAAAATTAGAAAAATAATAATCATTAATTTTTATGGAACAATTATTGAATTGTAGTACATAGTTTCCATTTAAAGTAGTATGGTCTTTATTACATGTATTGATAGTGGTTAAATTGAATGCGTTTTTAACAATGACTGATTTTACATCTAATGTTATAATTTCTAATTCTTTGTTTGTTATTAATTTACATGTTTTTGTAAGTATACAGTGAATGCTATGCTTTAATTGTCTAAAGTATTTATTTTCTTCAAATTTTAGAGTCTTGTTTTCATAGGTAAATATTTCTTCTATTTCTGCTTCTATTTCTTTTTGTTCTTTATTTGGTAATGGTACAATTTTTCTTATTTTATAAACGTTTTCGGAATTTTTATGCCAAGTATCAAATACGTATTATTAAACATTGCTGTTCCTAACTGTAGATACTTAAGTTTATTAAAATCTATGTTAAATTTAACAATTTCATTATCAGTTAGGATATTCGGATGTATTATCCCATTATTAGATGAAACTACATTATCTTGAATATGTTCTATTTTATTTTTTATTAATTGAATTTTTGTTAATTGTTCTAAATACATATTCTGTTTATATTCTTCTTCTATCCTTTTGTTTATAGTATTGTAACCTTTTTCAATTTCTTTTCTATCATTTTTAATTATATCTTTATATTGTGCAATTGCTGAATTGAAATACTCGTTTATGTGTATTTGTTCTTGCATTGTCTCGTTCGTCTGTAAGAGGTGATTTTGTATAGTCTGTCTGTCGTTATCGTCCATTGTGCCAAACAGCCATTTCGACACTCTTCCTACTGCGTTTATTAGTCCTCGTTTTTGTCTGTTTGTTTTTGGTATTAATGTCAATAATTTATTTCTTGCCTCTAGTAATTCTGCATGCAATATTTCCTTGTTATTTGTTTTCATAAGTACAATGTTATTCGTCATTTCATTAAGAATATTTTCTTTTTCTTCTATATTTATTATGTGTACTACTATGTCAGTATCTTAAACTATTTCTTGTGTCCGTATTTGAATGTCTGCAAATCGGTCAATTTCGTTGTAATCAGTGTTCCGTTAGTCGGATATGTCGGATATGATATATCAGCATCATCATTATTATTGCCGGGAATATCTGAAAATTTCAATGGTTTTTTAATATTGCAAGGATGAATGTTTTTAAGTTTCCTTTCTTATATTTTGGTTGTTCTTTGTGTCTAACAGCTTTATAATTCTTAAAAAAACCTTCAGTCCTCTTTTCCTCGTAGTTTTGTCTTGTCTTATTAAGTCTAGTTATAACTTTCGTTTTTACCGCTTCTAAGTTTTTTCTTATCATCTCTTGATCTATTTTATTATTGTGTGCTTCGTTTGGTGTACATTTTATTGTGGAATGGAATCTATCATTATAGTTCCTAATCGCTTTTTGTATTAATTACTTTACCGGTAATTCTTTATTCAATTTATTCATTCATTTATTCATTCATTTATCTACTGGGCTTAGCCCTTACAGATAATACATCCTTAAATAACTATTGACTTAGCATAAAATTATAAATATTTCTCTTAAAACTATCTCTCGCCATACAAAAGTCTATATAATCTGTTGCTAAATTACAATAAGATAGGCATTTAGAAATTGGCTCATTATTGCCATAGTTAGTCCTATGAAATCTTACAAAAAATAAGCTTCTTTCTCTAAGGGTCCTTGTTGGAGCATAAAATGGAATAAGTTCAAGTAGTTCCGGTGAATCTATCTTGTTATCCACAATGTCTTTAACAAAAATAACACTCTGTGCTTTTCTTCTCTGAGATAAGTTTTGTATATTTAATAATTGGCACCGCACTTCTTACGATGGCATATTTTCGAAATTAAATGAACGGCGTAGAGCAAATCTAGTAAATTTCTTTTGGATTCTTTCAATGCGAATGCTATCACGGTGGTATATCGGATCCCATATTATATTCAAGTATTCCAAAACAGATCTTGCCAGACTAATGAATAACGTTTTTAACGTAAACGCGTCTAAAAAGTCTTTGGAATTGCGTTTTAAAAAACCGAATAATGAGTTCGCTTTAGATATAGTGTATTCTCTATGCGTATTAAAAGAAAACTTCTTATCAAAATATATGCCTAAATCTTTAATAACTTCAACTCGGGAAAATACATTGTTCCCAAAGCAGTAATCATAGATAATTTCAGAGTTTTTCCGAGAGTACGTCAGCACAATGCATTTATTAAAATTAAGCTGAAGTCCGTTAATGCTGCACCAATGAATAACGGCATCAATATCTGATTGAAGCATAGCACAGTCGGAAAAACTTCTAACAGGCATGAACAACTTTAAGTCATCCGCATATAAAAGGCTGTTACAAAATTTCAAATTTAGTGATATATCATTTATAAAAATAATAAATAACAGAGGTCCTAAATGACTTCCTTGTGGCACTCCTGAAACCGCATCGATAGCTTTAGAATAATAACTGTCTACTCTAACATAAAGCTTACGATTCGCCAAATAGGAAGTTATCCATTGTAAGAAGTTCGAGTGAATACCTAACTTTTCGAGTTTCATTAACAACATCTTATGAATTATGCAGTCAAAGGCTTTAGTGAAGTCAGTATATAGAACGTCCACTTGTAAGCCTTTTTCTAAAGCTTCAATGCAAAAGTTTGAAAAAATGGCTAAGTTAGTGCAGGCCGACCTGCCAGCGAAGAAGCCGTGTTGATTGGTCGATATGTAATGTTTTACCTCAAAAAATAAGCGCTTGTTAACAATCAAGTCTAAGACTTTCGGTATAATCGAGAGTTTCACGATTGGTCTATAATTATCAACATAGTTTTTCGGTCCTGATTTAAAGATTGGAGTAATATAGGCTATTTTCCATTCATCTACAAAAGTACCAGTTGAGAGAGACCTATTAAAAATATGTGTTAAAGGCATATAAAGTGAATGTGCACAATTTTTCAAAAATAGTGGTGGAAGAAGATCAAATCCCGCTCCTTTACTAGAATCTAATTTTAATAGAGATTGCAGAACTTCTTCTTTGGTAAGCTGCACTTCTCCGAGGTTGACAACTTGATTTACATTAGATAAATCGCACTGGACATTGCTTGGACTAGAACTTTTAAACACAGATCCGAAAAATGTTGCAAATAACTCACAAATTTCTTGTGTGTTGTTTGCATACACCCCTTCAAGTTCCATTGATTTGGGAAGGCCGCTGCTTATTCGTTTAGAATTATAATATATCCAAAATGATTTCGGATTTGTTTTAATATTGGTTTCAATATTATTTAAGTATTTCTTATAAAGAAAATTGGACAGAAAATCAAATTCTTTCCTACGCTGAACGAATACTGCTTTATCTTCGGGTAGATTAGTAGATTTAAATTTTTTGTGTGCCTTATTCCTCAAATTTTTTAATTTCAATAAGCTTCGATTATACCACGGCAAGTGAGATCTATTTTTAACGTTTTTTATTGGCACGTATAAGGAAAGCCCTTCATCAAGTATCATTTTAAATTATTGATACATGATGTTAACATTAGGAGAATCTAAAACCATATTCCAGTTAAAAGAATTAAAGAAGCTATTCAAACCCACATAATTCGCTCTTCTAAAGTTATATTGTAGTTCAGAAACTTGCTGAGGGGATCTGTTAAATTCATAAAAAGAAAAGTTTAAGATAAGAGCTTTGTGGTGAATGGATTCACTTGTGAGAGGAACATCGCATCTATTAATAGAATATTTCAGATCGCTATTAATGAAAATAAGGTCTAGTATTCTACCAAGACCATTTTTAAAGTGGTTGATTTGAAATAAATCCAGTGAATATGTTGAATCACAAAAATACGATTCAACTTCATTTTTCACATTGAATGGCATTAACATGTTGTCGTCTAAACTATAATTCCATACAATATCTCCTAAGTTAAAATCTCCTAATACACAAGGCGTTTGAAGATGATTTAAGGAAGATAAAATATAGTTAATATTAAACATATGGTCATTATACAAAACAAAGTCGCTATTTGGTGGTATATAACTAAGAATAAAAATAATCTCGTTCTTGTCATGCAAAGCACCTGTGTTGAGAGTTACTGACACACAGATTTGCTCAATATTTGCTGTACTCTTTGGAAGCGGGATTTCTCTGCTTACTAATTGAGATGAAACTGCAATTAAAACACCCCCACCGCGGGATGCTCCATCGCAAAGAATGCGATCTCTTCTGTATACGCTGTAGTTAGAGTCGAACAGTTCAGTTGAGAGAAAGTGAGACGTCAGCCAGGTCTCTACAAGAGCAATAACAATGAAGTCGTGCGATGCAGCAGCAGAATATAGTTGGTTGGTTTTTGTGCGCAGCCCGCTAGTGTTATGAAAATAGATGGCAAAATCTGAATGTGCAGAATATGAGTTTAATGCCATTGACGAAGTGGAAACGGAGCACGTTCTGATGACTGTTGAATCGAATTGAATTTGAATAATATTCTAAACTTTTCTGCTATTGTATTATGGAATCTTTCAATGTCTGCATTGCCAGTGTGACTATTGGGTTTAGTTAAATGAAGTTCTACATTCTCATTAGCTAAAAATTCCTTTATTCTTAAAGCTTTAAATTCGTTGTCTGTTATTATTTTTTTCGGTTTCCCTAGCTTAGCAAAATGGTCTTCTATTTGTTCAATGATTGTAACATGATTTCTGTCATTCAATGGATAAGCCGCGCCAAGTTTGGAGAACTTATCTATTACAGTTAGGAAATTAAATCTTTTCATGACATAAGTGTCAATATGTATGATTTCATTTAATTTTTAATTTAATTTGGGCTTGATTGGTTTTCTATCATACTTAACCTCTTGGCATATTTCGCATTGATTGATAACTATCTGAATTAATTCCATTAGTTTTGGATAGTATATTTTATTTTAAATTTGGTTGAACGTTTCTTGAATACCGGAATGTATGCTTTCTCTCACATGATAAAAAGCAATTTGTTTGGTAGCTTCAACTTCTGTTTCAATGTCTTGTGCTCTTTTGGTACACATAGTGAATTTGATTTGATTATCATTGGAATACATTTCTATTAGTTTTTCTTGAACTATATTATATTTACGTTCGGATAACTCTAAAAATATTCCTATTTTTCCTTTTGTGATATATTTCCTAAATATTTCTCCCATGTTATCAAAATTACTTTCAGCGATAAATATAATTCTTTTTCCATGTAATGATTTAAATTCTTCTGTTTTGTTGTTTGTTAAAATTATCTGGGTTTTGTACTTGTTCACAATTTCTTCTTTGATAAAAAAATGGTCACCCAAATTTTCATCGGTTGAATGTATTGTTGCCATTGTCTCATCATCCTCTATATTGTTAACTGATATACTGTCATCCTCGTCCTCCACTTTTATTGAACTAGTGTCTTCTTTTTTTTCAATTCTACTTAAAAAATCGGCTACTTTATTTTCTTTGCCTTTTAGATATTCTATGTCAAATTGGTATTCTCCTAGCTTTAATAGCCATCTTTGATGTCTCGGTGACATGTCTTTGCCTCTGTACTTAGTATGTAAAAATTTGATTGGTTGATGATCGGTTAATATTTTGAATCTTCTGCCGTAAACATATGGCCTCAAATAATTGACACTCCACATTATTGCTAGAAATTCTTTGTCTGTAGCTGAATAATTTCTTACGTGGTTGTTTAAAGTTCTTGATGCGTAACATACTGGATGTCCTTCTTGTGATAGCACTGCACCAATCGCATAATTGGATGCATCTGTTGTCAACGTGAATTGCTTTTCAAAGTCCGGATAACGTTAAATTGGATGAGTACTTATTAATGTTTTTAATTTCTCGAATGCTTCAACGTATGTTGGATCTTTTATATTAATTTTTGTTTCCTTTTTCAGATATTTTGTAATCGGCTGTGCTACTTTCGCATAATCTTTTACAAATTTTCGATAGTAGCCGGTTATTCCTAGAAAACTTTTTATCTGTTTTTCCGTTTTTGGTAATTCTAAGTTTTCGATAACTTTAATTTTGTTTGGATTCAGCTTCATACCATCTTTCGTTAAAATGTGCCCTAAAAATTCGGTTTCTTTCTTAAGGAAGTTGCACTTGTCTACTTGGATTTTTAAATTTTTACTTTCGAGTACTTTAAAAATGTCTCTAATTGCTTTGACGTGTTCGCTTAACGATGTACTAAAGATAAGTATGTCGTCTAAATATACTACGCATGTTTTATTGATGTAATCTCTTAAAATCTCGTTCATCAGACGTTGAAACGTTGCTGGTGCGTTCTTTAGTCCAAACGGCATCCTTACAAATTCATATAGGCCATGTGGAGTAACGAACGCTGTTTTTTCCCTATCCTCCTTTTTTACTAAAATTTGGTGATAGCCCTTTGCCAAATCTAGCGTGGTGAAGTATTGTGCTCTGCCTAATTTATCTAAAATTGAGTCAATATTTGGCAGGGAATACTTGTCATCTATTGTGACTTCATTTAGTTTTCTATAATCTATTACTAAACGATATTTTTTTTCAACAGAATTGTCTAATTTTTTCGGTACTTTTATTAAAGGACTTGAATATCTGGAATGACTTTTTTTAATAATACCCTGTTCCTCCATTTCTTTAATCAGTCTTCTAACTTCCATTTCATGTTGAGGGGGATATCGGTACAATTTCGAATTAATCTGTTGTTGTGTTGTTGTTTTTATTTCATGTTGAATTTCGATGGTGTTGGTTAACATGTCTCCGTCTTTAAATAATAATTTACTAAATTGCATCAGTAGTTTAGTAATTTCTCTATACTCTTCTGCATTTAGATGGTATTGTGCTCTGCCTAATTTATCTAAAATTGAGTCAATATTTGGCAGGGGATACTTGTCATCTATTGTGACCTCATTTAGTTTTCTATAATCTATTACTAAACGATATTTTTTTTCACCAGAATTGTCTAATTTTTTCGGTACTATTATTAAAGGACTTGAATATCTGGAATGACTTTTTTGAATAATACCCTGTTCCTCCATTTCTTTAATCAGTCTTCTAACTTCCATTTCATGTTGAGGGGGATATCGGTACAATTTCGAATTAATCTGTTGTTGTGTTGTTGTTTTTATTTCATGTTGAATTTCGATGGTGTTGGTTAACATGTCTCCGTCTTTAAATAATAATTTACTAAATTGCATCAGTAGTTTAGTAATTTCTCTATACTCTTCTGCATTTAGATGGTATTGTGCTCTGCCTAATTTATCTAAAATTGAGTCAATATTTGGCAGGGGATACTTGTCATCTATTGTGACCTCATTTAGTTTTCTATAATCTATTACTAAACGATATTTTTTTTCACCAGAATTGTCTAATTTTTTCGGTACTATTATTAAAGGACTTGAATATCTGGAATGACTTTTTTGAATAATACCCTGTTCCTCCATTTCTTTAATCAGTCTTCTAACTTCCATTTCATGTTGAGGGGGATATCGGTACAATTTCGAATTAATCTGTTGTTGTGTTGTTGTTTTTATTTCATGTTGAATTTCGATGGTGTTGGTTAACATGTCTCCGTCTTTAAATAATAATTTACTAAATTGCATCAGTAGTTTAGTAATTTCTCTATACTCTTCTGCATTTAGATGGTCTAGTTTTAGTCTTTCTATATCTAAGTCACTAGTTTCAAGAGCATAAATTTGATTAAAATCGTACGGGTTATTTAGAAAATAGCACTCTTTTTTGTTAAGTATTATTTTTCTTTCTTCGATATTTATTCGAGTATTTAAATAGTTAAGTATGTCCATCCCTATTATGAAGTCATATGTCCTTCCTTTCAATGGTGTTACTTTCCATCGAATCCTAGCGTTATTTGGTAAGTTGAATTCGTCCGGTGCTTCTGTATGCACTTCGTAGTTTATGGTATCTTTATTTGTAATCGTACTAAATGTTATTGGTTTTTTTAACTTAATTTTATAAAATTCATTTATTTCGTTATTGATCAGGCTCAGACTAGCTCCGGTATCAATTAGTGCAATGTATTCTTTATTCTTGATCATCATTTTTATTTTGGGTAGACACTCCGAGTCTGCTTCTTAAAAAAATGCTATTATTTATTTCTTCATTCCTAACATCGTTTTCTACGGGTATTTGCTGACTTCGCCTATCACAGCTTAAGCGATTTTCGCTAAACTGTGGATTAGGACGATCTTTCGATTCCGATCCACCATAATTTCTTTCTCTTTCAATGTTATCTATTTCCATAGGTTCGACCAGCCCTTGCCTAGGCAGATTCAAGCGATTTTGGCCCGAACCTTGTCTAGGGTTTCCTGGCGTTTGGTCTCTATTATGGAAATAATTTCTGTTATTGTTATTATTATTATGGTACCTAAATTGCCCTGAATTAAATGGTCTTCTGAATTGACCCGAATTATTTCTGTTTGTATTATTTTGATAATTATTCCATTGTCCTCCCTGTGGTTGACTATTGAACCTTTGACCCATGTCCTGATACCTATTATTCAATTGCTTTGCTATTGGCTTTTCTTCTCTTGGTTTGAATTTTCTGTACTCTGTCCTTATACAACTATCCTCAAATCTTCTGCTAGTCATTGTTTTTAAGATATCATTTAAATTACTCTCTTCATAAATTTTGTCCAACAGCGTGCCCTGTGTCATTTCTTTTATAGTATTTACTAATAGGCTGTCTATATTGCTTAAGTCAATGTAATGATCACCTCTGTAATATACTATCAATTCGTCAGATTTATATTTATTGTTTTGTATTTCAATCAACAATTCACTTACATTATTTACTCGAAGGTTAGCTATTTTTTTATATAGTTGGTACGGTTCTACATCAGGTCGATAGCGTAATTTTAGTGATTCCTTTATTAGCTGCCAATTATCTGGTGCTGGTATATTAATGATGGCATCCTTTGCTTGTCCCTGTATTGTCCTGTAAAAAATTGTCCGCACTGCTTCCCTCTGGAGTAATTCGTCATTTGTTGTGGAGAGCAAATATTCTATGTTGCTAAAAAATGAGTTTATTGTAACATCTCCCGTTCCGGTAAATGTTGGTAGGTGGTTTATGGTATTTAGTAAACTTCCTTGATTGTTTGGTTGCGTTGTCCTGTCTCGCAACGCTGTCCTCAGTTGTTCTAATTGTCTTTCCCGTCTAGAAAGTTCTTCTACCAGTTCTACGGGTGGAATCTGGTTCTGATCCCTCGGTGGTATTTGAGCTTCTTCATTGTTGAACATCCTTCTTTGATCGTGTAATTGCCTTCGTTGATTAATCGTGATTAACTGTTATTTTTGTGCTTTGAGTATGTTAGCTTTTTAATTGCTATACTATACTTGTCACTGCACAATAAATTTGGTATTTTCTAAGTGGTGGGTGTACAAAAAAAATTTTTTTTTTATCACCTCCTTTGTGCATACTTATTTGCAGTCTGCACTTTATATTATGTCCACTTAAGTTTTACTTTAATCACTTCACAAAAACTTTAGTCACTTATTTTGTGCTTACTTATTTGTAGTCTGCACTTTTATTTTGTGTCCACTTAAGTACTGCTTCAATCGTTTTCACTTATGTTTAGCTTTTGCTTGTATTTAAGTTATTTGATTTGGGTTGTTACTTAAGAATGTTTTTATGTTTTTGTTTTAGACGACCGAACAAGATTCGTATCGCTGGATCCTTTTTTTTTTTAACAGGATCCTACCGACTGCGCCAATTTGATAATGACTTGCACCGAATGTCTTTTTTAAAAAAAATTGAAGACAATTATTTGATTACTTTCTTTTGAGTGTCAGAACCAAAACTGACTTTATTTTTATTAAAAGTTATTTTCGTCGGTTTTACAAAAAATGCTTACTTTATAATTTATATAAGTGTTGCAATTCTTTTTAAATTGCACTCATTAATTTAAATGCGGAAGCGTTACAATATTTCGCAATGCACTCATTAATTTAAATGCGGAAGAGTTACAATATTTCGCAATGCTTTTGAATTTAGTTTCTTCATTCAGCCATAACGCTGAATTATCAGTTTGTGCTTATTTCCTTACTTAATCTAGGTGGCTTACTTGGAATTGGAATTGTAAGCATAAACTGGTCAATGGCATTTGGCTCAGTTAAATTATTTTGCATATCTTGCGTATATGTAACTCGCGCGTTTGGTTTTAAGTGCAAGTGATTAACTATGACCACAGTCCATGCCACCATGTTGCATTAAAAAAATACTGTAGCGCATAATGTAGCGTTGAAGCAAACCTCATAGCCAATAAAACTATCACGATTTCTTTCATATTAAAAATTACTCCGCCTGCTTGCCTCATCACCAGCGCTAGCGACGGGCTTGGGACAACCATACCTTCTTTCCAACGATTCAAACATGACCAAAATCGGTTAAGATTTGACGAAATGGCAACACTTTGTATGAAAGCAAGCTTATACAAGGGAATCGGTGTCTTATGACGAAAAAAAAAAAACGTTAAAATTGCGACCATTCAGCTAATTCTCAACCGATTTTGATATTTTTGAGTTCAATGAAAAGGTACATTTACGCGCAATGAGTTTTTGTGAAAATAATAATGTTATTCATTCAACATTATGTCAAAAAAATTCATAGAAACATTAATTTTTTTGTAAAATTAACGCAACACTAAAGAATTTGCTTCGCTACACGCTTCATTGTGTATTAAATCAAATTAATTTTTATACAGCCTTATTCTACGTGAATTTCTACTGAAAAGAAGTGCAATTTAGTTTTTATTTCCGACAAGGCAAATGGGTGTAAAAATTCAATGAAAGTCGGCACAACAAAATTTAAGCACTTTGACTTTAAAAATTAATTACAAAAAATTGTAACGACCTTGAGAAGTCTGACAAGGTGCGATGGACTCACAACATGTTCCTCTTTAAGAATTTATATAAGGTTTGCTTGTGCTTTTTTTTTGGTCGATTTCGTCACACAGTGTAATTTCAATTTACTTAATGACCGGTCTGCTCTTGCGGAGATCACTGGGATTGTGAAGAACAACAGCAAAGCTGTGCAAACTTCAATTGCTTCAAAATTTGTAATGATTTTTTGACACAATTGATAAAGGGTGTGTGTCCAATTCACCAGTTATTAAATACTGATGAATTGTTGAGTAATATTTTGGTGTACAGTATTTTGTCTGAAAGTTATAGCATATTTTATTATATCAGATTCGTTACCTTTTGCTATTTGTAGTGTCAGCGAAGGGCCTCTATCGTTCAAGGGCCCCGGTGCTTTGCACCGTCTTGCACCTTTGGAGGTACGCTACTGACGTTTGCTAATTTTTGTATGTCAGCATTTGCTGATGGCTGCCAAGTCGAAACTATTTATACTGATTTTTCCAAGGCGTTCGACAAAGTTTTCCATACTATTTTGGAAAACTTGCTAAGCTAGCTGCAAAGCTTGCTTAAATGGGTTTTCATTCAAACTTTTTAATTTGGATAAAAAACTATTTAGCTAACAGGCTCTGCTTTGTGGAAGTGGATAATGTCAACAGCATTTATAGCAACATCTGGCGTCCCACATGGTAGCATATTGGGGCCCTCTTCTAATTTTATTTATAAATATAAGTTGCTGTTTTTCTTTTTCAAATTATTTGTTGTATGCTGCAACAAGATTTAAATGTAGTTTTCGATTGGTGCAAGCGAAACCGTTTATTCTTTAATATTAAAAAAATGTTTTCATGTTTCCTATGCTTAAATAAGAAATGTTTTATCTACGTCTTTTTATATTGATAATTCAAATTGAGCTTGTGTTAATGAAATTATTGACCTAGGTGTTAATGAAATTATTGACCTTTCATTTGTTCGACATTTGACTTGTACGCTATCTAAATCATATTCTAAGTATGCGTTCTTAAGGCGAAATTGTTCAAATTTTTCGGATCCATATACTTTGAAGTGTCTTTTTCTATCTTTTGTTATACTATGTTCACACTGAGATCAAATTAGGTAATTTCGAGCTTTTATGTAATTTCGACTGAAATTATCTAAAAACTATGGTAATTTCCCATACAATTTGTTGATTTGGAAATTACCTCAAACAAGGTAATTTCGTTTAAATTACTCACGAAATTAGGCAAAAATGCACTGCAACCCTGAAATCTGAATATATTGTGAATTAAACACACCCTTTTTTTGGCGTATTAACAATCTTGCTATCCATTCCAGCTGAGCCGTCAAAATTATACATGACACATGATAATGGCCACATTCAGATACTTAGCTGTTTTGACCCTTCGGTTAACAACCCATTCAGTGAAACTTAGGTGAGCGATGTTTTCAATGAATTAAAGTTGCACAATTGATAACATGTACGGCTTTATGCGAAATAATTTTGCAAACTTACTTTGAGTAAGAATATTCTATTTTAATTGAACATTTAAGTTGGCAACTGTTGAGAGTGCTGAATGTGGCCAGTAAAAAATTGACAAAAAAATAAATCAAACGTCAAACGAAATTATCCAAGCCTAGTGTGAACACTTTTGCACAATTTCGAAATTATCTCACGAAATTACCTAATTTGATCTCAGTGTGAACATAGTATTAGATCGAAGTTAGAATATGCATCTATTATTTGGAATCTTTACTATGCTGTTTACAAACTTAGGTTGCGTTCATAGTGAACGCAGATTCAGACAGACAGGTAGACAGCAACCTACCAAAAATTAGCCGTGCAGAGTGCATACGAGAAGCAGATCAGATCAGATCAGTGCGAGATTAAATTTATTGCTTATGTTTTTGCTATTTGTCTTCATTTTTCATGCTAATATGAAGGTGTCAGTTATGGCGTTTATAAAAAATGTGTTTTTTATTCATAAATATTCGCCACGCTTATGCAAAGCAATTACATACCAAAACAACACAAATCTCTATCGACGTCGTCCAATACCAACCATTGCACTAACATTAACAAATGCGTGGACTGCTGTTGTTTTGTTCAACACTCTGCCTTTGTTTTTTTGTTGTAATTGTCCTTAACCCCAAAATATAATTGGAAAGAGTGCGTGAAACCAGTTGGGTTTTGCGTACATGAACTCTGCTGGATTGTATGAGTATGAAAATATAAAGACTTCGCTTATGTGTGCGTGTCAGTTGACCGTCACTGCATCTTTTTCGGTCTGTTAAATTTCACGCCCTGCCCGTCGGCTGCTTTTCCTCCCTTGCCCAAGAAAACTAAATCATTTCATTTGAACAATTATTGTCTATCTTTATCTACCAAAATTGACTCAATTTTCGCAGAAACAAAGAATGCTCACATCATAAAAAGCTCACAAATAAAATGCTATGTGTTTGTTGCTTTAATTTCATATTTTGTTTTGTTTTATTTGTGTAATTTGAAATCAACAACAAAAACAATGGCACGCATGTGCAACAAAAAAAAATCAATCCTCACACTACTTTGCACTCGATCATGCGTTTGCATGCTTTGTTTTCTTGAGTTCATCAAAATTTGAATATGTGTGTCATAGACACTGTGAACATGCAAGTTGTTGTTTGTTCTTTTGTTTTTTTTTATTCTTGCTCTGTTGCTGTTGGTTTCTTCATGTAAAAAATTTGTATTTGTTTCTTTTTGTATTTGTTGAGTACTCTTGCACTCAAAAAATATTGAGAACAAAATGCAGAGTTCTTTATGAGAGAAGATCAATTAAATCAATAATTGCAAAATATTATTCCTAATTTTTAAATGATGCGCTTTTAAAAACTCTGTTCCCTTAAAACTATTAAAAAACTACTCAAAATGACTTAACCTGCTCGTAATCAGCTGCGAGAAACCTGAGCTAGCCTGCTTTCACGCCTGACCTGGTCTGATCTGCCTGCTGTTACCAAGGCTGCCACTCTCAAAGATTTTATTCTACCAAATTTCATGCAAAAATTTACCAAAATGAAAAACAATTTACCATACACAAAAAATTTTATTTTTAAGCTAAATTTAAATATATTTTTTTATTAAATTTACATTTATTAAAGATTTCATTTACAAGACAAAAAATAAAAAAACATAAACTTAAAACGTATTCAATACTACAGAAGACATTTACAAAATAATATCACATGTTATTAAACTAACGTTAACAGTACAAAAAAAATCAAAATTATGTATATATATTAAAAAGTAATGAAATCAACTAAATTAATAAGTTTATTTATCAAAAATGTTAATCTACAAGTAATTTTTTGGCGACCACACATAATAAGGTTTATTTTTCACCTAATTTTAGAATCTAATTTAACCTAACCTAATTTTAGAATCCGTTTCGCTTGAAGATGTTTCATCGCTTCAATTTTAAGAAAATCAATTTATTAAAAATAAAAAGTTACTTATCCATTTTAGCGATCCACCAATTTCTTCCCTATGCCGACGATCTAAGCAACTGACAAATTCAAAATTTTCACATTTTGCTTTTCGTTCATTCGTGCAATTTTCACTTGATGCGGTCTTTATTTGAAAGATCATTTGCAATCATAACGGTGGTGCTGCACAATGAGCATGGTTGATATAATTTTAATACAATAATTTTTTGACATGTACCTTGTATTAATTTTCATTAATTTTAAATTTACCAAAACGAAAAACAAATTACCATTTTACCAAGTCAAAATATTTTTACCAAATTTGGTAATATTTTATCAAAACGGCAGCCCTGGCTGTTACTCTGCACACTTTGAGCAGGTTTATATGAAATTGTATGAAGCCAGTTTTGTCGCACTGGCCTGTCTGTCTGTCTGAATCGGAGCTTACTATGCACGCGGCCTTAGACTCGAACGAATACAAAAAATCTTAAAATTTGCTCTGCGATCTTTCAATTTTGTTGGACCCTTACCATCGTATAATGCTCGTCTTATTTTGTTGAATGTAAAATCGCTTGAAACAAGGCGAACTATTCAGTCGTTAAAATTTCTTTATGACATTGTTTGTGGTAATATTAATTGTCCCTACTTGTTAAGTGCAATTAATTTCAATATTCCTTCAAGGAATTTGCGTGATTATTTTAAAACAAACTTTTGCAGAGCTAATTATTTAATTTATGAACCTTTAAATAGAACTCTTAAAGAATATAATTCACATTAATATTGATATTTGTTATAATAAGAATGTGTTTATTTATTCATTCTACTCTTAAGTTATTCAAGCGTAGCAGTAATTTGAAAAAATTTACAGACAATAAATCAAACTAAACTATAAATGTAACAGTGACGAAAAAGATCACGACAATGTGGAAGGTACGATGTACCTTGACCTTGGTTTGGACAATGGTGATTGGCTTTGTGTAAAGGCTTGTGTTATGGCCTGGTGTTCCGTCCGCCTGTGTCATGGCCTGATTTTATGGCCTGTTGTTATGGCCTGTTGGCTGCTGTTATGTATCCCACGTTGGTCTGGTGTTGCCACGTTGGGCGCTTTAAATAATAATTAATTTTAATATTTATAAATGTAGCATGTAACGGTCTTAAAAATGGGTGTTTAAAGTTTTACAGATGTTTCAAAGTTCATATCCGGTCAGAAGGAAGGGTAGCGCGCATTGACTCGCGGCTCTTGCTCTGCGGCTAATGGGGTGGAGTTCATTTTCCAACTTCCTGATAAAATACCCAAACTACTAAATTATTACTTTAAATTTGCGTGCTGAGGTAGAATAGAAAAGAGAAGAAGAAAGGACACAAAAAAAAGAAAATAAGAGGCTCATTGTATCTATAACATTAGAGTTTAAGAGAAATCCGTTTGCTGTATAGATGACAAAACAACCAGATTTGATACCAACACAATAGTGTTCTGATCCCTTTAACCATGTCAGACCACTGTCGACATGAAGAAAATCAAAATTTCTTTAGTTTACAGTTTCATTGTAGTTTATTTGAAAGGTAAGTTTAACCCATTAGGATAATATTGTTTTTTTCTTTCTTATTATTATTAATTATATCATTTCTCAAATTTTTAGACACTAATATTTAGGTATGCTAATATAAAAATAATAAAAAAGTCATAATTCAATTTATAAATTAAAATAGCAAAGGTAAGTAACAAAATTAATATTCAAGAACGTAAAGAAAACTTGTGTAGATATATAATAATAGTGTAAACAAATCATTATCAACATTGTAAAGAAAAAAGTTGAGTAAACAAAATTTTTAGTGTAGCCAAAGCGAATAAAAAAGAATTATTATATAGAATTTTAAATTTCTCTAGAAAAAAATTAAATATAAATAATTATATATACACCACAAAAAGCAAGTAAGAAAATAAAAACAAAAGTTTATGAGTCTAGAAAAGAAGAAAATTACTTTCTGCCAATGTTATCACTTCAACGTAGAATTAAAGAAAATTTTAATTTTGTAGGAAACAAGAGAAAACTCATTATTTAATATTAAATTCAAAAGAAAAGCGAACAAAATAAAACAATGACAAAAAATTTAGTATATAGAGTATTTCCATGTATATGTCCACGGTATAAGAAAAATTTGTCAGTGTTTTTCATCCTGCAATGACAAATGACAATGTTAAATAGAAGCAATATTGCCATCAAGTGTCCAATTTAAAATTTGACATTACAATAGCAGCCTTATTCATTAACTGATTTTAGTGGCTGCGTTACTTTAAAAATGCTTTAAGGAGACGCGACGCCTTCAAAAAGAGTTTATTTTAATGTTTTAAAATGCCTATAAGTTGAATCAAAAATCAGATATCATTTTGAAAAATTAAATATATATATTTTTTATTAAAAAAATTACACAAACAAATTTTTTTGATTTTTTTATTAACATATATGGCTACTGAAATTATTAAAAAAAAAATTACAAAAACCATGGAGGGCGTGATAACGACTCCCTGGGACATAGGAAAAAAACAAAAAACGGGGTTTTTATTAGCATTAAAAGCGCCATGGAATGATCTAAAAGAAACAATTTTGGTTGAAAAATAACAAAATGGCGGCGTTTTTTCAAAAATTGTGAAGTTTTTTTACAAAATCGGCCAAAAAATCAAAAACTATAAAACCGAGTTTTTTGTCCGTAGTTCATTCTATGTATCGACAAATGCAAAACAACATATTAAAATTTAAATACGATCGGCCGAGTAGTTTTTGCTTTATCACGCCCGCCAATCAATCAGTTTTTTTTTAAATTTCAATAAATCAATAGCAATATTGTGAGGATGCAAAATCGCAGGCGATTTTGCTCCCACAAAATTTATATAAAAATTATATTTAAAATATTACGCTATGTTTGAATTGTATTTTATGAAATTATATAAATATATTATAATTGTAATAATGAATAAAAGAAAAAAAATGAATTGCATTAAATATGTATTTATTTGTATAATAATAATAATAAATTAAAAAGGTTTTATTTTACTAAGCAACATTTCGTCAGCAGCATACAACATGAACCCCGCAACACGTACGCTGAAACATGTGTCTTGCAACAACGTCGTGAATAAGAAGAACAAGCAACAGAAGAAAACAATATAAAAGCCGCTGCACATGCGCAAGCCAGTCAGTCTACGGAGTCGTGTGTTGTACGCAAGGTCTCTGCTGACTATTTGGGTATATATCTGAATAGTGTTGTACGCTTCGAAGATTTAGATATCATCGTAGTTTAGTATACCCGAGAAGCGTTGTACTCTTCGAGGCGTTAAAATAAAAAATTATAGCCTATTTTAAGTATACATCTGAAAAGTGTTGTACACTTCAAAGATTTAGTAAGCATCGTAGTTTGGCATACCCGAGAAGCGTTATACTCTTCGAGGCGTCAAAGTAAAACACTGTAGCATATCTTAAGTATACGTCTGAGGAGCGTTGTACACTTCGCAGATTTATTTAAATAAACATACCCGAGAAGTGTTATACACCTCAAGGAGTTAAATTTTAAGAAATAAGTAGTTGTTTAAGTTTTATAATAAGATTTAATACAATAAATGAAATCATATTCAGAAAATTAAACACAACAGCGTTCTCAATTGGAATTTTTGTAAGAACCCCTGGATCAACCGCTGAGTATACCTCAGCATTTAGGTAGACGAACAAAGGGTTCGTTACAATATATATGATTCAAATAATAAAAAAAAAAAAATTTGAGTATTTTTTTTTTTTCGAAAAATATATTTGAAATTTTTCAAAATTATATCTTATTTTTTTATTCAACTTATGCGCATTTTAAAACATTAAAATAAAAAATTTTTGTAGGCGTGACGTCCCCTTAAACAACAGATCTTAATTAATAAAGATGTTTTACTACTACGTAACTTGAGTATCTTTTAAACGCCGAAATTTGCGTTTAAAGTCTACTTAAATTGAGTCTATGATTATTGGCAGCACTGCCACGTTTTTTTGCTTATAGTTGGTATTTTTGCTATAATTATCATAGGCATGCTCCAAAAGGTTCCTTTTCCGCTTATTGTGAACGATTTCTTGATTATTATGAACTTTTTTGTTATCGCCTTGTCGACTTACGCAATGAATAAGAAATGTTTATGAATAACAAATTAAGCAACGTTGTTTAAATCCTTAAACAGTGCGTTACTTAACAACTGTTAAACTTATGTTTAAGAAAATCTATTGAATAAGGCTGTAAGCGTTTAGCGACAATTTTATAAGATTTTGGATATGATAGTTGTAGTTCTGATGACAATATACCATTATCTGAAAAAGTGCTGAAAAAAGTGAATTAGAGTTCCTAAATTTAATATGAAAACTGAAAGTAATGAGAGTTACCAATTTTTTGCAACGCGAGTTACCGCATAATTTTTAGATTATTTTCAATACTTTGATTTAATATTGCTATTTTTTATTAAGATAAACAAACTTATTGAAATCCTGCTGCTTTTATTTATGCCAAATGTAAAAAAATCAACCCACAAATTTAGCAGAAAAATTTGAAATAAATTTACTCTCTGAATATGTTGTCCGAAAATGGTAACGCGAGTTACTAACCTAAATTATTCCATCAATAAATCCATTTGGGGGTTTTTTTACGAGGCTCCCACGGAGAAAGATCTTTCTTCGCTGTGGACTCAGATGTTAAAAATTAAGTTGCATGCTTTATTTCTACTGATATACTAAATGCCAGTTATTTAGATTTTACACGATTTTGGTTCAATTCAAATTGTATAAACTAATTGCTCAAAATAAAATGCATGTAGATGCAAAAAACTGAAAAAATGTATCTCATTCGAGGAAATATATATACACATAATAATGTGTATATAACAAAAAAAAACTAAACTTAACCACTATGTTGGTTTCAACATGCTTCCGCGATTAAGAAATATTTAATTTTTTAATATTAGTATTTATATTATTTTAATATTTCTATATTAATTTCATTATTGTGTTTTTACTTAATTTAACCTAATTTATTTTTTTTCAATACTTTTCTTTGTATTTATTTTTAAATTCATTTTTATATACATCATATATTTATATGTATCTTTACTTAAGCTTCCTATCACGTTTAATTTCAAATCATTAATTCTTCTTTTCGTATTCAATTAAGCCATTATTTATATAATTTCTACATTTTTATACCCCCACGCGTACTGCGTAAGGGGTATATTAATTTTGTCACGACGTGTGTAACGCCCATAAGGAGGCGTGGTAGGTATAGAAAAGTATATATATTTTTGCTCAGCATAACCACTTGAGTTGATTTAGCCATGTCCGCCTGTCTGTCCGTCTGTCTGTCCGTTTGTCTATCCGTCTGTCTGTCTGTCCGTCTGATATTCGATGTTTAAGCTTTTTTCTAAAAAACTAAGATCAAGTTCGAGAATGGGCTAAATCGGATGAAAACCACGCCTACCTCCCATACAACCCCAATATTGAAAACTCTTTAAAGAAGCAAATATTTAAGCTACAAAACTTAAATTCGATACTTGTGTTATCTATGTTAAAACTGAGGTGTGTTAGAAAAATGGGCGTCATACACCCACTAACACGCCCACCTGCCATACAACCCCAAAATTGAAAACTATATAAAGAGGCTTGTGTCAAAGCTACATAAATTAAATTAAGTATTGGTTCATTCATATCAAAACTAAAGCGTGTTAGAAAAATGGGCGTCATCCACCCATGAACACGCCCACCTCCCATATAACCCCAAAATTTAAAATTCTATAAAAAGTCTTCTCTTTAAGCTACAGGAACAAAATTTGATACATTTTATTTTATATCAAAACTAAATTGTGGAAAAAAAGTGGGCGTCATCCGCCTAAGAACACACCTACCTCCCATACAACCCATAAGAGTGAAAACTGTATAAATAGGCTAATATTTAAGCTACTGAACTGAAAGTGGGTATTTGTGTATATTATATCAAAACTGAGGCGTCTTAGAAAAACTGGCGTCAACAACTCAAGAACACGCCCACCTCCCATTCACCCACAAATCGAAAACTTTATAAAGAGGCTTGTATTTACTTTGCAGGAAAACAATTTGATATGAATATATTTTAGACGTCAACAAAATAGTACAATTTTTTTAAATCTCATACAAAAAGAGCTACAATTTAAAATTTTGTACCATTACGAATCGGCCGTGGGGGTATTTTAACTTCGGTCAAGTCGAAGATATACCCTACTAGTTTTTGTTGGGTTTTCACACGTAAGGTTGTAGCTATATAAGTATGTATAGAAATTTTCACTCGCGCCTTAGAGAAACTCGAACCTAACCTCACGATTATCGAAAAGGAACTACTCACCAAGCTGCTGTCGGAACCCAATTTGGTGACAATCAAAAACGTGGATCAATTATGTAGTCAGAGAGAGTCGTCAACTGACTCATATGCCTTTTTAGTCGTATGCGATAAATTTTTTGATGAATTCTATTTGACTTCTACTTCGTGTTGATTTTTAGGTACTTTTCAAGAATTCTTATAATTTTTCTTGAAAATTTCAACAAAAATTGTGATGAATTTCTCGAAGAATTTTTGTTTTAAGAAAATTTTGTTACTATGATTTCACGATTTTCGAACGATTTTCCGACGAAATTGTGGCAGAAACATAAAAATTAATAGAAATAAATATGTCAATATTGAAATGAATAAAGCTTAAATTGTAAAATTTACCCGCAATCGGATTTGCACCGAAGAGTAATAAAAACCTAAAACTTTTAGGAAATATAGTTTATACCTTAATCTTTACTGACTTTGATTCCTTGAATCTTTTAGTTTGATTCTGTTGTTTTCACTTTCCATGGTGATATCATTTTTTTTAAATGCACCTTTTTGAGATATTTAAAAATTTTACTTGAGAAAAAAATCGTGTGTCATTTTTATCTTTCTTGTCCGTATTTATTTCTTTCACGATGCCTGAGTAACGTTAGTCAAAAAGTTGTTTTGTTTTTTAAAAATTTCCACTGGACAAAGGATCTAGCTACTTTGCATCCATTCGTAATATATTTTAAAGAAAATAACTTGTTAGAATTTATAATCATATTCCCATAGAAAGTGAAAATAACAGAATCAAACTAGCCAGTAAAGGTTTAGACAGTGGCGAAGGTATGGAGTGGTCCACGGGTCCCGAACCCCCCGTAGCAATGAATACGTTACCAAAAATTTAAGTTGTTGTCAATTGATTATATAAAGTTAAAAGATGATTTCCGATTATCGAAAGAATTTAGTGATAAGAAAAACGGAAAACGAAAAAGAGTGTTATACGGAGTAACTATAGTTACAATTGCTTTTCTTTAAAATTTCGACGCTTATTATAAGCAATTCTAACCGATAGATTGATTTAATAAAAAAACCAAATGCAATTCGGTTTGAAATCCAGTGTTTTACCACTACGCATCGTTTTTAACTGTCGACACAATGTCTTCAATCGAGTTGACAATGTCGTTAATTGGGTCGTCAATGTCGACTAAGTCTATAATTCTGTCGGTAATGTCATTTCTGCTGCCACAATCAGCTGTTATGGGCTTGAAGGTTGCTTCAAATTACGAAAATACTTCAATACTACAACTTAAATACATTAACGAAATACTTTGAACAAAAACATTTGATTGGTTTAAAATTGTAGACGAGTCAAAAATTTTGAAATGATGACACGTGTTGACAATCGTGTATTTGATATCATGTGACTTACGCACCTTGTTACTTAAAAAACTTATCATGTAAAAATTATCCGCTAAAGATGTTTGTACTTTTTTGACCTTTTAAAAAACCATAACCGAAATGATAAAAAGAAAAAGTGAGTACCAAAAAATCTTTCGCCAAATTTTGAAAGAAAACATTTCTGGTCGACATTCTCCTTTTACTGGTATTTTAAAAGTTACTAGGCAATTTGTTATAAGAGTTTTTTGAAAAAATTTGTTAGTCATTTTTAGGATAAAACTCAAAAGCGCCTAGCTTTTACCATAAAAGATGCAGATCAAGTTTATATTTTCAGATCTTATATGTAGCACCCATTCTCAAGAAAATGTAGTGGGCAGGGTACTCTCAAAAGAATGTTTTACCTAAACTAAGCGTATGACAGATCATTACTTTTGTGCGGATCCCTCCTAGAACCAAAACTATCTACGGGCTTAGATATAAACTATATTTCCTAGAAGTTTCAGATTTTTATTGGGTCCCTTACATGCCCGTTTTAGGGGTCAAAGTAGGACATTTTTAATTAATTAAAATTTTCAAATGTATTTTTCGTTAAGGATATGAGGGTCCTGAAACTTAAAACTAATAAATTCCTAATCTAGAGTACAAGTGCTACATGGCTGAAAAACAATCAGGAGTCCCGAACTAATAGTTGAGGCACAGGACCTTATGCAATATCTCAAAAATCAACAATTTTAATGAAATTTTCAATGGTTTACCATGCAATGGTTAATTGCTAAAATGAGATGATTAATCTTTTTTATAAGAAGCACATTTTCTAGGAAGCAAGTAAAATTGCAATGGTATTTATATATTTTACGAAATAAAAATTTTAGTCTACTTAAGAGTTCTATAAAAATTGCTCATTTTGGAATTGCGAATGGGTGCCGATCCGAAGTAAGGTACCTAAAAAATTAATGACTACGGTTTTTATCATTAGACACCCATAAGGTCATCTCAGGTCACCCATAAGGTCATCTCAGGTCACCCATAAGGTCATCCTCGATTTTTTTCATTACAGTCGGAGACTATTCAGCTCACATATTAGACGTTTTTATGTGGAATGACTCCACTTCAATTAAATTAAAGTATATTATTTTTTTCTTTAGAGTATAATTTTTGCTTGTGTTCACTGTCTCCAGTCACAAATATAAAATATCGAAAAACGTTGTTATCTTAGTCAAGAAGCTCGGTCAAGCCACAATTTCCGGGCCAAATTTTTACCTTGCTGATTTTATTATATATCAATGAAAGCAATATGATAAAAATTTGAAAGGAAATAAGATAGAATGCATTATGTTGAATATAAGAGTTTGTGGTGAGTTGCTTATTCAATATTATAAACAAATATAAAACCGGAAATAATTTCACATTTTTCTACAAGTGCCATTACAAAAGCTAATCCGAAATCTTACATTGGACAACTCATCAAGTCACCACCAAACCGGATAATGGAAGTTTTTAAAAGATATAATGAGTAGATAATAATGAGTGGATTAATAATGATTTCATTTTTAATTTAAATTAACACTTGTATCACGGATGGAGCTCGAAATTTAATAAAAGGCCATACATAAAATGTAGCCTAATAAATGGCATTTATTTCTTGAAAGGAGCAAATTAGTTTTTAATATTGTACAACAAATATATCTTACCGCAGTTTGCACTCCAATCTGTTCTCCGTGACAAGAAAACTAATGATTTGAGTATTTTAAAAAGGAAAGAATAAGGCAAAGCGAACGAAGAACAAAAATAAACAGAGTGTGAAGTGCAGACTCCGATAAGATTCACAATAGACTATTTCACAGTGGTCGTTCTGCTACATTCCCGCCTCCGTGGATCGACTCAGTCGATTCACTACCATCCAAGTCAAGAACGGCCAACTTGGACACTGGTGGACGAAAAATGCCTGTTTTGGTTCGCACGTCTGCTCGTCTTATTACTGAATCCTTGCCACAATAAACTTGTTCTACCCTGCCACGACACCACTTTTTTCTTGCCATATTTGAATCACATACGAAGACTAAATCTCCAGCCTGTAAAGCTTTTGTTTTCTGACACCACTTTGTACGACGTGTCAGTATCGGCAAATATTCGGCTATCCAACGTTTCCAAAAACGATCTCTAAACTGGCGTGAAATTTGCCACTGTTTCCTCACAACGCATTGTTTTTCTGGCACATCAATAACCCTCGGTATTTGAGCAGTATTTGGTGATCCGAGCAAAAAATTATTCGGAGTAAGCGGCTCCTCTTGGTCGACAGATACCGGTAGGTGAGTTAATGGTCTCGAGTTTACAACGGTCTCTGCCTCAATGGGAAATGAATGCAGTGTATGCTCTCGTGGAGCAACTTCTTTAAGCGTATGATTCAGAACCCTTTTCACACACAGCACCATGCGCTCCAAAATACCACCTTCGAACGGATTACATGGACAATTAAATATTCACTCGATCCCCTTTGAAGTCACTTCATCCTGGAGTTGGCCACAATCGAACACTTCATCGAACCGTTTTGCAACTTGGTCAGCACCTATAAAATTCTTGCCGTTGTCGCTGCGAATTCGTGCCGAGCCCTCGGCGATTTGTAAAATTTTTAATCGCCAAAATGCACGCATCAGTTGACAAGTCGTGGGCGATCTCTAAGTGAATGGCCCGTATCGTGAGACAAGTAAACAACGCCACCCAACGTTTTTCCGTACGTCGCCCGATTGTAACAGTGAGCGGTCCAAAATAGTCTAAGCCAGTAAATGAAAATGGGCTTATATATGGCGTCAGACGATCTTCTGGTAAAGAGCCCATATATGGTACTACTGGCACGGCGCGCGCTATTTTGCACATATAACAGCTTGCTACTACTCCTTTTAAGACTTGCCTTAAACGGGGCACCCAAAATCTGCGACGAATCTCACAAATCGTTGCCTCGTGGTTTTGATGTTTCATTAGACAATGGTGATGATTCACAATTAATTTGGTAAACAAGTGGTTTGGTGGGAGTATAATCGGTCGCCTCGTACAATATGATAGGAAACTGGCTGCATCAATGCGACCATTGACGCGTAGAATACCCTCACTATCAATGTATGGCGTCAAACTAAATAAAACGCAATCTTTGTCTAGGCTCTGACCGTTGTTAATTCTGCTGACCTCGTTACTATATGCCTCTGCTTGAACTCTTTTCAAAAGGACTGCTTCAGCTTCTTCGAGCTCGGCGACAGTTAAACTTTGTTTTCCACCAGAACTGTTTGTTTTTTAGCATCGCTTGACAAACCTTATAACCCAGGCAATTGTCCGTTTAATCTTGCTCAAGGAAGAAAACCGGTTATAATCTATGAAAATGTTATGCACAGCTAAAAGGGTGAATTTCGGACGAAGTTATTCTTCACTATCTTCTTCTGACAAGTCATGGCATGTTTCAGATGGCCACATATCTTTTCCTTTCAACAAAAATTCTGGGCCGTTTAGCCATCGTGATGAAGAGCTAAAGTCTACTAGGAGCTTGGACCGAGTGGCTTCATCGGTAACATTGCTGTCAGTGGGTATCCAATTCCAATTTGACACATCCGTGGCGGCCAAGATTTCAGCTATTCTATGAGCCACAAATGGCTTGTAGCGACGTTGCTCCGATGCGATCCACTTGAGAACTGTTTTCGAGTCTGTCCAAAGAACACAGCGAGTAACATGTAGAGAATAGCTTTCGATTATGTTCTGCATCAAACGTGTTCCTAGAACTGCCGCTTGGAGTTCAAGGCGGGGTATAGTCAACGGCTTCAAAGGTGCACACTTGGTCTTGGCACAAATAAAAGATACCTCTACTTGACCGGCGATGTTAATAGCTCTCCAATATGATACTGCTGAAAACGCCTCCTGACTGGCGTCTACAAAGATGTGTAGCTCAAGCTTTTTTGGCTGAACTTGTTTGAAATAATGGCGAGGAATCTGAATGTTGACAACTTTTCTCAAATCTTGACGCCACCTGTTCCATGCCTTGTTAATGTAATCGGGTAGACATTCGTCCCAGCCTATGCGATGCCTCCAAACTTCACGCATTATTAATTTTGTGACTATTAAAAAATTGCATAAAAATCCCATAGGATCGAATACTGACATTACTATGCTCAGCAATTCTCTTTTGGTAGGGAATCTACTCCCATTAATAACTTCAGCATCGACATGGTGAAATTTTAAGTGAAATCTAAATGTATCACTTCTTGGCTGCCAAAACATTCCAAGGATTTTTTCTGTTGTGAGACTATCTTCTGACCAATAAGTGTAATTTACACTAGCGTTTTTGTCGTCACCCTCTAGTGCCTCAGCTACCTCCAGCGAATTTGATGTAAAATTGCGTAAAATAAATCCGGCGTCTTTGTGTATGTCGCGCACTTGCTTTGCGATATTAATGGCTTGCGCCACCGACTCAAAGCTATCAACAAAGTCGTCGACATAGTGGTGATCAAGAATGGATTTAATAGCTCGAGGATCATGACTGTGATTCTCCAAAGCATTTATTGTTTTGACATGTTGAGCTACACATGGCGAACACGCAGCTCCGAATGTCATAACGACCATCTCATAAATATCAGGTGGATGACTATCATCTCCATCGCGCCAAAGATATTTTTGCGAGCATCTATCTTCCGGCCGGACTATCATTTGGTAGAACATTTCCTTTATGTCCGCGCAGACGGCTACTGCTTCAACTCGAAAATTATACAGCACCGATGGCATTGGTTGATACTGCTGTGGGCCTTTAAGTAGAGTTGCATTCAATGAGGTACCGTTCACCATAGCAGCGGCATTAAACACCATTCGCATCTTTCCTGGCTTTTTTGGATTTACGACGGCAAAGTGGGAAAGATACCATGTCCTTGGTCCGAGAATTATAGCTTCTGCTGGCTGCAGCTTACGAGCGTACTGCTTAGTGACGTAACCTTTCATAATTTCAATGTAGGCGGTGGCAAACGTAGAATCACGTTTAATTTTGCGTTCGATTGCAACCAACCTCTTTTTGGCCATATTGTATCTATCTGGCAACTCTACATTGTCTTCTTTCCAAAGGAGACCTGCTTGAATCTGCCATTTACTTTTTTGGTGGTTGCTTGAAGTTTACAACGAGCTCGCAGGTCAACTTTGGTTTCTATGGCTGGTGCCGACCTAACACCAAAACTATCTGTAACAAAATACACAGCCACTAGTTCATGCAAGTCATACTTGCTTGTATTATTTACCATCAAACAGGAAGATATTGTTGGCGCAGTCTCTTTTGTTGGGACAAACACGACCCATCTTAAATCAGTTTTGGCTGCGTATGGTCCACCTTCATTTAACTTTATAGTTTCTGTAGGCAAGCCAAGATGAGAGTGATCTAAACCCTTTTAATAATTTTGGAGTAACGTTGGAATATGGCCGCGTCGGAAGTTTATTAATGCAGCTATTATTTCAATTAAGATCATCTGCGTGAAGGCTTTGCATTGGTAAACTCAAGTTTGACACTCCGTAAACATTACTTAACTTATACCTTTTGTTTATACCAACACCACAAATATGCATATCAGCGACCGTTGCTGGCTCTTTAGCAGCTCTTCCTCCAAACCATTGAACATTCAATTGACGTTGGTAACCTTGAAGACCTAGTTCTTTTATAAGCGCATTATCAATCATAGTTATCGACGAGCCCTCGTCCAGCAGGGCATATGTTTCAATTTTTTTATTTGGCCCAAACAGCAATACTGGTAGCACGCGAAAAAGTAAATTATTTTTCTTTACTACGTTGACTGCGCAGCTCAGAACGGCTTCGTTTTCTCTTTCAACATGTCTAGCTGTATGTGGCGATGGGTGAGAATTACCAATGCGATTCAATTCTTGTTGACTGCTGCTAACTTGGCTGTTCTCGTGTAATAATTTATGGTGCCTTTTTCGACAGCCATCAACAAGGCAAGATTTGCGACGGCGACAGCTACGAATAGAATGGCCAGGTTCCAAGCATGCAAAGCAGATTCGGATGCGCTTTGCTTCAACCCAACTTTCGCTTACACTTAACCTCAACAAATTTGTACACTCAAAGGTCTTGTGTCGGCCTTGGCATACGGGACACTTTATTTGATCATTTCGTTGATGTTCTACTGCATGTAATACGACGCGTCGCTTTGGTTCGCTTGATGAGCGACATGAACTCTCTTGGACTCTGCAGATAAGAGAGGCAATTTCATTTAGCCAGTTACTAAAATCAGTTACGGTGGGTATGGCCTTATTGGAGCTGCGTATTTAGCCCACTCAATCCTTTTAATCATTGGAAGCTTGCTAACAGGCTCGTCGAGCAAAGTAGGGTTCGACAAATGCTGCTGACCGTTGATAGATTTCAAGAAGACGGCAAGGTTTTTTTCCTTTGTTGCAAAAGGTATTAATCTTTCAACTGCAGCTTCAGTTATTGGAGGTACTTCACGAATTTGACGTAACTGACTTCGTATCAGCTGTTCCGGGCGGCCAAAGCGAAACTGAAGTTGTTCCATGACAGCCGACACGTTGTCAGGATGAATCAACAATGACCTCACCGTTTCCCTAGATCTCACCTTTCAAACATTTTTGCAAGCGTTGACTGTTTTCTAAATTTGTGTAATTATAGGTTGCGGTGGACTGAACATACGCTGTAGAAAACATTGGCCAATCCTCTGCTTGACCACTGAATTCAGGCAAGTCTTGAACCTTTGGCTGAGTGAGCTTGCGTTGTTATGCAGTTAGTGTCTGAAGAATGATTATGTGCAAATTCTGACAAAGTATTTGACATAGCCCAATTGTCGTTTCCAATGTGCCCAGTTTGTCTTAATCGATTTGCAGGCGATGGTTGCGTTGCTATGTTAGTCGGTATTGAAGTTTCGTTGCTATGAACACGAAGCGTTGCATTTGATTCTTGCAGCGACGGCGCAGCTATTGTATTTGTTACAAATGTATTGATGGCTAACGGATGCGATGGCGCAACTATATTTGGAACTGTGGTGACAAACGAAGGCATGGGTGATGTTACTTTGTTGGCAATTAACGGAATTGATGACGTGGCTATGTTCGACACTGTGGCGGTTAACGAAGATGAAGGTGATGCAGCTATATTGGTGATTAACGGAATCGGTGACATGCTTGTGTACGGCACTGTTAACGGCGCAGTGACTTCGAGCATTGGCGCTGTGTGACTTTGAAGGGCCCTATTTAATTTGAGATTGAAGTTTTTAGTTCTTGTTCCAAAGCGTTAAGTTGCCTTTGCATAGTTTGGAGAATTTCCTGCTGACTTGGAATCTGGTAGTTGACTGTAGTTATGGCAGTTGAATTCCTTGATAATATTGGCTCCTCGCTGTATGAACTTGCGTTGAAACCTTCGGCGGCCGTGGCAGAATTTTGGTTGGCACCTACGGCGGCAGAGGCAGGATTTTTGGCAGCACCTGCGGCGGCAGTGGCAGGGTTTTGGTTGGCACCTACGGCGGCAGTGGCAGGATTTTTGGCAGTACCTGCGGCGGCAGGGGCAGGGTTTTGGTTGGCACCTACGGCGGCAGTGGCAGGATTTTTGGCAGTACCTACGGCGGCAGTGGCAGGATTCTCCATTTCTATAACCTCTTCTCTGCTAGAGCTTGATGACTTTGACGTTTGAAATTTCTAGCTGTTGAAGTCGCGGACTTTTTCTTGTTGGTGTGCGTTGCATTACGTGACACACTACGATCTTGGCAGAAGCGGCGCTGCTTGCTTCTTTATTTGTGTAGCACCAGAGCAGAGCGTTCGACGCAAACGCATGTAGATTACTTCTCGGCAGAGAAAGCCTTTCGCTAATGCGAAATAAAGATTGTCACGGTTGGAGCTCGAAATTTCATAAAAGGCCATATATAAAATGTAGCCTAATAAATGGCATTTATTTCTATAAAGGAACAAATTAGTTTTTAATATTGAACAACAAATATATCTCACCGCAGTTTGCACTCCAATCTGTTCTCCGTGACAAGTAGAAAAGTAATGATTTGAGTATTTTAAAAAGGCAAAGCGAACAAAGAACAAAAGGAAACAGAGTGTGAAGTGCAGACTGAGATAAGATTCACAATAGACTATTTCACAGTGGTCGTTCTGCTACAACTTGGTTTCCTATAATTTTTCCTTCTGTTATGATAATGTACTGTTATTTTATTCTGGACAATGAATTTTTTTGTTGAAAAAATTTGAATATTTTCTATTGTATGTTAATAAATTTTATGATTAAAGAATGTTTTTATTTGATCATTGTTGAAACATTAAAAAAAATACTTGGAGGAGTGTAAAATAAGGTGGGTCACCAAAGCTGTAAATAAAAAGACACCCCTAATATGAAAGCTTATATTGAAAGGGTTTCAGCACTGTACATTTTTTTTTTGTGTCCTGTAAAACAGCCATAATGGTATTTTAATTATAACAATAGTATTTTTAGTCTATTCATGGCAGCATATCGTTGGATAGGTCTGAAAGAGTACTTCATCGTGTTCTTTGGTGTCGGTGGCGTCAGATGTCATCTTCAAGTAGATATTTTGCAATTTCAATTTGAAATTTAAATTATGGTACCTAGAACAAAACACGATTGAATATTCTTTCAGATCTATCCAACGATATGGTGATCGGACACTCCATGATCGCACTAAAAAACACTACTTAATGTTATAACTAAAAGACCATTTCAGTTTTTTTTCGGGACAACCAAAAAAATTTATAATGCTAAAATACTTTTGATATAAGCCTTCATTCTAGGGGGTTGTCTTTTTATATTAATTTTTTCCCCATATAATGCGACCCACTCTAGTGTATAATGTAAAAGTCAAAAGCATGGAAAGATTAAAAGATTTTTGTACCGTTATAGCACTTGAAAATAATATGTTTTAACATTTTTTTTAAAGGTATATCAACAGACCGGATAATTTTCTCCAATGTAGCTGCAAAAGAAGAACATGTTAGACGTGGACAGTTGGCAGATATATGTCTGGATACCCCTCTTTGTAATGGACACACCACTTCAATGGATGTATTATGGACAGGGACGCCCGTGGTAACACTGCCTGGAGAAACATTGGCTTCTAGGTATATTTTAATAATCTATGTTTTAAATTAGAGGTGTCAAACTATCGATGGCACTATCGATAGTTTCGATATTAACGTTATAAGTTTCATGCATATTTGACATATTTTGTGTAAATCTATATATGTATATAAAAATGAATGAATGTCAGGCGTGGATTCAGGGGGGTTTAGTGGATTCAAACCACCTCCTCCCGAAAATTCCCGAAAAAACCTGTATTTAAATGTGATGAACTGGAATTTATTATGTGGACTAAGGGTTTGTAAATTGAGACGTTTAAATACTTTGTTTTAGCATACTTGTTCATTATTGGTTGCAGAATATCAAACTAACTTTGATTTTTTGTTTGTTTAGCTTTTTTTTTGTTTGGCCGAAAGATATTGTAGGAGAATTTGGAGTTGACTTTGCGATATGGAATATAATAAAAGAAAATCTTTATGCTCGACCTCAATTCACCCAAATATGCTCTCTTATTTTTGCAGACACTGTTCGATGATTTGAAAGGAAAAACGAGTGAAATTTATTGATGCTCTCAATAACAGCAACAAGCAATTCTACCCATCAATACATCGGTTCCAACAAATTTGCGCAACCCTTCCGATTTCAGTAGCTTCAAGCGAACGCCTATTTTCATCTCTACGCAGCTTTAAAGCATGTCTACGAAGCAAAACATGTGAAGACCGATTAAACAGGTTGGCGTTGTTGAACGTGCATCGCTACGTGGAAGTAACGTGCGATAACGTTATCGATGTTGTGTCGAAGAAGAAAAGAAAAATGTTGATTTGATTTACTGAAAATTTATTTCATAAATAAACTACGCATATAAATATAACAGCGACTCACGAAAAAAGTTGTTTGGTGCAGTTGCTCAAAATAATCATTGCTTTATGTTATGATGATTATTCACCAAATATTTCAACTTAAGTGATTGCCATGAGTAGATAAACTATGAAAGCTCTGGCGCAAAATCACGTGTATTTTCTTATGGAGGTCTAAATTCACCAAAATGTCTCATTTAAAAAGCTTTTATGGTGTGTGTATTGGATAATATGGTTTTGGTCTTGGAAAATACTATTTATACTATTAATACTATTAAATAGACTGATAGAACAGGGGGGTAGTTACAATTTTGAATCAGGGGGAAAATATGGGGTAATAACCCCCTTAAGGATTTGAGGTCTTGTAGCCTTCAGATCTCAGGGCCTTGGGCATTTCGGTCATGAGGCCTTCGGTCCTTGGGACCTTCGGGTCTTGTGGTCTTCAGATCATGAGGCTTTCAGGTCTTGGGACCTTCGGGTCTTGTGGTCTTCGGATCATGAGGCCATCGGGCCTTGGGTCCTTGGGGTCTTGGAGCCTTGGGGCTTTGACGCTTAGGCTTGGTGACTTAGGGTTGGAGGGTGCGGTCGAGAGGCCTTGAATTCTTGGAGCCTTGGGCGCTTGGGCTGTGCGCTTTGGCACTTGGGGAGTGAGCTCATGGCATATGTTGACAATATAATAAAATTTTTCTAAACATATTTTGCTGTCGCCCTCTTTATAAGAAATGAAAAAAAATCTATCTACGCTGCTGGTGAGCTTGGAGTGATTTGTGTGGTTTGGATAGAAAGCTTTATCAATTGTTAGCGTTTGTTTGTGTGTGTGTGTTTTTTTTTTTCTCGTGAGATGAAAAGCATCGAAAGCCTGAGTGCAGGACTTTAATCCGCTAAAAACACCTCTCCACCTGACCCCTATATCCCCCCGGTACCGGTACTACGGTTAAGTATTGCTTCGGAAGGATGGAAGACTGAGCACTTATAGCTCACTAGTCAGCTGTCGTTAGTATTGTCATGTTTCTATGTACCCCTTCTTTTATCCGTGTAGGATACTTGTACTCTGGTACAGACACTCAATACTAATCTCAAACAAGAACTACCGTCCACTAGCTAACCAGCCATGCTGATTGGTTGCTCTCCTTTTTTCCAAATTAGAATGTTTATTCTACGGGGGGAGACCGCTTCGGGAGCTGATCCCTACACGCAGGCGCATGGTCTGACCCCTGCGGGGTCTTCTTGTAAGGGGATGACGAAAACGCAACGTCGACTACGGTCCCTAGCAAGATGAACGTTTATGTTCAAACCCCCTGGCAAGGTTGGGTATTCTTTATTCCTCTATACTTCTTATAGCGTTGCGAAGTCTTTCTACTCGGCGCAATTCTTTCATTATCGCACATGCCGTGTTGCAAACTGAGGTCTAGTTTCCTTCTGAGGTAAGCATTATGTCCACCAAAGTTTCCACTGTTGGCGACCTTCTACTCTATTGCTTAGCTGTAGTCATTCTGGATTAAACTTTGGGCAGACGAAGAAAACATGCTCTGCATCTTAAATAACATTTCTTGTACAGAAACTGCAGAAAGGATTTTCTTCGTGGTTGAATTTATGTAGGTACGATTTAAAGCAGCCGTGCCCAGTAAGTATTTGGGTGAGATAGTAGTCTACCTCGCCGTGTCGTCTATTCAGCCATGGTTCCAAATTTGGAATAAGACGTTGCGTCCATCGTCCCTTGTGTGATGCCACCCAGCGCATCTGCCACATCGCCACACTGCGGTCACGTGTTATCCTACGTTTTGAGGATTTAGGCAAGTCGCTTGGGAGTGAGCCATATATCACGCTCTCAGTCGCTAGAAGATCTAGAAAGAGAGTTCCCGCCACAACCAGTGCTGCGTCTGAAGAGACAGTTCGGAATGCACAGCATACTCTTAGTGCGCAGATGCGATAAACCGAATCTATGGTTCGTAAATAGGAGCTAGATTTGATAGCCTCGGCCCATATGGGGGCTGCGTGCAAGAGTATAGATCTAACGACAGTGACAATAAGCTTTCTACGGTTTTGTCTCGGGCCTCTGGTATTCGATAGAATCCTTGTTAACGCTGCAGCAACGCTTCCCGCTTTTTCGCTTGCGTATGTGAGATGCTGCTTAAAATTCAGCCTATGGTCGATCATGACGCCAAGGTACTTAACGAATGGTTTCGATACAATTGTATGGTCACCAACCGATATTTTAGCGGACTCAACGACTTTCCGGCTGCTTATAAGTACTGTCTCCGTTTTGTGCTCTGCCAGACAGAGCCCCGCTGTGTTCAGCCACTGCTGTACTACCATTACCGCTTGGTTGCACTTGTGCTCTACTTCGTGCAAATGCTTTGCTACGACTACGAGGGCAATGTCATCTGCAAACCCGATTATGTGGGCTCTATCCACAATTTTGGGCTCTATCCAATTCTGGGTTTCAATTCAAATGTGTCATAACGAATAGACGTGTTTTGTGTTTGCTCGTCTTAAGCAAGCTTTTCTAAGTGTTATTTTAACCGAATAAATCTAAAACGCGGTGAAATTAAAGAATATTGCTATCTTTGACATTGTGCTTAAGCAGTATTCGATTAAAGCAGAAATCACTGTCTTTTAGCAATTTCTATTGCTGACTATACATAAAAACACAGTTTGATTTGTTCCCGCCAATTAATCCAACACTACAATGTCAACTAACACAATTGCCACTAGAGCTAAAGCTTTGCACTCAAAAAATCTGCTCTTGACACCGACGCAGTCTGGCTCTCCGATGACCAACAACTCTGCTCTAACTATTGATCAGCTGACTCAGCGCCTAAATAAACAAACGGAGACGCTTATTAGTAGAATGCAGAGCGAACTAAGCAAACTCCGTGATGAGCTTAATCTAAAAATAGAAGACATTGAGAAACGATGGGTGGAAAACATAAACAGCGTTAATGATGCGTTAGCTGACGTCGTGGTGCGCGTTGAAAAAATTGAGGCCGATGCTGAAGCTTCTGGAGTGGCTGCATTGAGGGAGGAGATGATGGTGTTAAAAAAATTTGCTGATGATCTTGAACGCAAAGAAGTTGCTGCGGATGCTGTGCTGTTTGGAGTCCCAGTGAGTAATGATGAGAATCTGACTCTGATGTTCAACAAGTTGTGTTTTAACATCGGCTTCAGACCGCCTCCACTTAAGAGTGTGTTCCGTATTAAGAGCGCGTATCGTAGAACACAAAAAACTCCAATAGTTGTAAAGTTCTCCAGCTCCTATGAAAGAGATGCAGTTCTTCGGACTGCAGCTCTGTATAGAAGAAACAACGGTAGAGACCTTATGCTTGGTGACTTGGGACTCAATTCCCACTCAAGCATATACCTCAATGAGAGCCTAACAAAGTGCACTCGTCAACTTCACCAGAGTGCTATCAAACTCAAGCGCTCTAAACAACTGTTTTCTACTCATGCTAGGAGAGGCCAAATTGTTGTCAAGATGCATGAAAATGGTGAAAGCTATGTAGTCGATGACCCAAGCCAACTTGCTGCTTTAGTTGCGGGTGAGCTGTCTGAAAACGTTTAGAATGAGAATAATACATAGTGTTAATAATTTAATGTTCTTATGATTAATATCTCTCTTCTTTCCTCTCTCTTTCTTTTTCGATTTTATTCTTAAGTTAATTAGTGTTCACAAATGTAAAGATATCTGGTTACCCGAATTTTACTCTTTTCCTATTATGTTTGTCTATTTTGTTACTTTCTTGGTTACTTGGTACGCCTATAGTTACTCTTGCTTGTTTGACAGTTTATCCAATGATTGGAACTAATAATAATACTAGTGGTGCTAATGAAAATAACAAGTCTCTGATAAATGTTTTATGTGGAAGATACTCAGGCCTTAAAGTGGTACATTTTAATGATAGGAGCTTAAATTCTAACAAGTTGGACTACTTGAAATTTGTGTTTGAGGAATCGTCTACTGATGTGATATGTGTATCTGAAACCTGGTTCTGTCCTGATGTGAACGACTCAGCTTATGCCATAAACAACTTTAACCTTTTTAGGAACGACAGGCTAAATAGAAGAGGAGGTGGTGTTGCCATCTACTGCCGTAGTAGTTTGAAAGCTAATGTTTTGTGTCTGATAAAAGTATTAAAATTCTGTTATCCTGTGTTTATAACCCCAATAAAATGTTTAGTTTAAATCCTTTCTTCACTGCATTGTCTGCCTTATCGATTGATTTTAATTTCTTTATTATATGTGGGGACTTCAATGTTAACCTTCTTTGTCGTGACAATATAACCGAAACTTTATATGATTATGTATCGTCCGTCGGTCTGTCAATTGTTAATGAAACTATGCCAACGCGATTCTCTAATAATGATGTCCCTAGTCTTCTGGATTACTTTATTGTCTCTTATATTTCTTCCGTTTTGCTGTTTGATCAAATCTATTTTCTTTCTGACCATGACTTAATTGTTTGCACTTTCGACATACAGTTATCACAAACAGTTACTTCTAAAACGATTTCCTACCATGACTTCAAATCCATTAATTTCCAAGCCTTGAATCATGAAGTCTGCCTCACTCCCTGGAATGAAGTCTGGTTCTGCTCGAGTGCTGATGATAAATTAACGTCTTTCTCTAACAAACTAAATGCCCTTTTTGCAAGTCATGTTCCAGCTCGAGTGGTTGTTATCAAAAATGCCTCATGCCCTTGGTATACTGCAGAAGTTCAAAGTGCAATTAAAAAACGCAATAAGCTGCACAGGATGTGGAAGATGAATCTCTCACCGGATAAATGGGAAAACTATCGGGCGGCACGGAATGCCTTAGTTTTCATAACTAGACAATCCAAAATAAGGTATTACTCTGATAAATTAAAAGCAACGCTTCCCTCCAAAGTACTCTGGCGAAATATTAAAAATCTTGGTATTGGTGACAAACCTGCGGTCGGCTGTTTAGTTGATGCTGATATTCTTAACGACTTTTTCTTAAATAATAATATGAATGCCATTACTTCAGATGAACTACCAACTGCTTTTGTTCATACTAACTTTCAATTTTCCAATGTGAGCGATTATGAAGTCTGTAAACAGATTATGAAGGTAAAGTTTAATGCGACTGGAGAGGATGGAATTTCGACAAGATTTATCAAACTTATTCTACCCCACGTATTTGGCTCGCTTAAACACATCATAAATCATTGCTTTACGACGTCCTCTTTTCCTCAACATTGGAAAATTGCCAAAAAGCTGCCTATTGCAAAAAAATCTTCTGCATGTGAACCAAATGATTTTAGGCCCATCAGTATTTTGTCTTCACTATCAAAGGTATGTGAAGCCATAATGACTGAGCAGATTTCCAATTATTTGGCTAATAATAACCTCTTATCTGCACTGCAATCTGGCTTTCGTTGTGATCACAGTTGCTCAACTGCTACTTTAAAAGTTCTAGATGATATTCGATTACCTTATGATGAAGGGCATTACATTACTCTGCATGCTTGATTTTTCCAAAGCATTTGACTCCGTAAATCACACCTTACTCTGCCAAAAACTTAGATGCAGGTATGGTTTTTGTAATAATGCTGTAGATCTCTTAAGATGCTATTTGTCGAATAGAACTCAGAGAGTTTATGTTGGCAATAGATGTTCGCGACTCAAGTCAGTACGCAGTGGAGTGCCTCAAGGCTCAGTTCTTGGCCCATTGCTTTTTTCTTTATTCATAAACGACATTTTTTCCATCTGTAAGCATGCTTCTATGCATGCTTATGCAGATGATGTTCAATTACACCTCTCTCACAGGACTGGTCTCCTGGAAGACCTCAGCTGCAGGCTAAATGAAGATCTTTATAACATAAATCAATTGGCCATAAAAAATGGTCTGTAAACTAATGCACTCAAATCATACGTGCTACCAATTAGCAGAAACAAAATATTTTTTGAAGACATTCCCGATCTGTTTATAGGAGACAATAAACTGAAACTTGTTCACAATGTTAAGGCCTTGGTTTTCACATTAAGTATCTTTAACATGCACTGATCATATAAATAGTGTAGTGCGGAACATCTACTTTACTCTACGTAATCTCAAAATGACTGCAGAATTCACTCCCATTGAAACCAAGCGCAAGCTTGTGCAACAGCTTATCGTTCCTTTGATTACATATTCTGAGCTAATTTACAGTAGACTAGACTCAGGATCCGAACACAAACTGCAAGTTGCATTCAACCATGCTACACGATATGTATATAAAATTCACAGGTTTGATCACATATCGCATTATAAGAAAAGCATTCTTGGTTGTGACATCATCCGCTATCTTAACGCCCGAAATTGTATTTTCCTACATAAACTTATTTACTCCAAGACTCCTATGTATCTCTATGAGAAATTACAATTTAGCCGGTCGATAAGAAGCAACACAATTATAATACCCAACTGGAAATATAATAACTCTACAAGGCTTTTTTTCATTAACGCCATTAGATTATGGAATGGTTTACCCAGCAGTATTAAATCTATGGATGGCAAGGGTGGCTTTAGGCAGGCCGTACTTAATCATTTTACTTAAAATTTAATGCTTATACAAATATATAACCAGATCTCTCTTTTTCACTTCCTCTCTATCTCTGTTTTACTCCTTTTTCTTTAAAACTACAAAATTATGTTAATGTATGTTAATTTTTAAGTATTAAACTTTTTTATCGATGTAATGTATTGCTATTTAAAATTTTATCAATATGTTATTTAATTTTTCAATAAGTTACAGAGATTCAATACTATAAGTTATTACCTTTGTATAGCAAAAGCACTTGTTTTTATTGTACTAATACGTTCATTAAATAAATAAATGTTATGAAATAAATGTTATCCGGCAGCTGTAAACGCAGGACTCCGTCATACATTATATTCCATAGAACTGGACCCAGCAATGATCCTTGTGGCACTCCGCCTGTGATCTTACACCGTTCTGAGCCCGCTTCTGTTTCGTAGTGGAGAATTCTATCCTCAAGGTAGTCTCGGATAATTCTACGAAGGTAAAAGTGACACCAAAGTGAGCAAGCGCCTCCAATATTCTGGTCCAGTTAGCAGTATTAAAGGCGTTTTTAATATCGAATGTTGTAACTAAACAGTACTCTTTATCACCGTGCATCCATCGAGTGCCAGCTATTGCATTAAGCGCCATATTTTTCACGGCTCCAATGGCATCTGTAGTTGATCGGGCCTTGCGGAATCCGAACTGCTGGTTAGAAAGGTCCCCAGCATCTTTAATAGAAGCCTGGAGCCTATTCCTTATCAACCGTTCTAGGATATCGCCGGCAGTATCGAGCATACAAAGCGGAAGGTACGCCGATGGGTCCTCTGAGGAACTAGTATTCTTCGGGATTAGAACCAGTCTTTGCCGCTTCCACAATTGTGGAAAGACGCCTTCTTTTAGGCACGCATTGTACAGGTTAATAAACACCTCTATTTTCTGCATTATCGCAAACTTAAGCATATTTTTTTGGGATTCCGTCAGGTCCGGGGGCCTTTTTATCCACAACTTCTTTTGCTATTTTTAGGAGCTCCACATTAGTGCTTGTTGTTGCATGCCTTGTGTCAGGCTTCTTTTTCCTTAGGCAGAGCGTGCATATTGCAGCGTTTTTGCACTCTTTGGCGCGTTGGTTCAAGCTGCCGCACCTAAAGCAGGTCTTTGTGCAGTCCTCTTCACTCTTGCACTTTGATGCTACATGACCAAAGTCCATGCATTTAAAGCATCTCTTGGGGGTTGTTTTATGACGTATGCGGCACACAACCCAACCAATTCTTATCTTGCCAGCCTTAGTCAGCTCTGAGGCGATTTCGGGTGGCAAACTGATTGTTGCTGTTTGGGTGCCTCCATATGCTCTGCGTAGGCTAAGTATGTTGGATGGCAACACTTTCTGCACAGCAAATTGGTTTTGTAGTGCATCGAGTACTTCCTTCTTCGTGGTGACCTCGTCGATGTCTTTTATCTCTATTTGCACCATTTCGGTTAGGATTTTGACTCCGACGTTGGTTTCGAGCACCGTTTGGACTGCATTTTGGAGCTTACCGGATGCAGGGTCTGAGGTTTCTCTAGGAGAAGTAATAGCTCTCCTTTGGCAGTTTTTCTTACGCCACAGACGTTTTGACTCAACTCATTTAGTTGGGGTTCAGCCTTCACCTGTCTAAGGATATCAGCATAGGAAACTGGGCCTGTCGTTCTTATAACGATTGCATCCTTTCGAGGTGGTCTCTTCCTTGTTTTCCTAGGGTTTCTCTGCACTTTTGTCCACTTATTGTTTTGGACTGTTCTTTCAACTGAAGAGAGAATATTCTCCATTGCTGGTAGTTTCTTTGAGCTGGATTCGTTATTTGAACTCAGCTTCACCACTTCCTCACGTGGGAGCTTTTTGCTCTTGGGCGCGGTTGCACTCTTTTTTGGTTGGCCCTGGCTGGCTTGTAACGACTGAAGTCGTTACAAATAAATATTAAAATAAATATATATAGATTCGTATAATATACGGAAAAATAGTAGTTTTAAATGCCGACGGCAATTCCATGCGCCGTTTTAATTATCATGCAGCTGCCGAATTGCTTACCAACACCAACAACTGCATGCTTTGGCTTACAATGGAATCGCCAAAGCCAAACTTTTAATTAAAACTAAAAAGATACCAATGAATAAAAAAAAAAAAGAAAAATTAATAAATGAAATAGAATAGAATATAAAAAAATAATAAAAAAAAAAAAAAAAAAATTAAAATAATAATGCAAGCGAGTATCCAATGTGGTCCTCCATCTAAGAACTAACCGCAGTGGAGGCTGCTTAATGCCTCAATCACAGTGCAGCACACATACACACAAAATTCGTTTGAGCAGCAATGTAAACAGACATGCTATATATAGCAACGTTGCATTGTAGCACTTGCTAACATGATAACAATGATATGATTCACATGCAGTTAGCAGTGAACATTGAATAAGTAGTGCGCAAAATGTTGGTTTAGGCATGTTAAGTTCGCTTGACATTTCAGTTGACGTCAATTAAAATTTTTAGTTGTAAGTCAATTTTCAGGTGGTGATAAGGCCAGGGAAATAACATTGATTACAGATTTCTGTAATCAAGCCACCTACCCTCAGTAACTCAGTTACTTGTCGACTTCGGTCAAATTCAAGCTCCGGCTTGCCGGGTTCAGCAACCCACCGTATTCTAAGTAGGTCTACGTTGTGAAGGCCTGTTTTGCAGTCGGCCTTCTGCCGTCTACCGCCTGAATCAGTTTGGCCCTCTGCCAACGTGAGCACTTTGCCACTAATGTTTATACCGTAAATGAACTAATTTTAAGTATGTACTAAGTACGCCTGAATCAGTTGGCCCTCTGCCACCGTGCGCACTTTGCCACTAATGTTTATACCGCATATGAACTAATTTTAGGTATTCACTAAGTTTGTAATAAATATTTTATATAAAAAAAAAAAATAATAATTAAATAAAATAAAAAAAAAGAACACAATAGATTATTAATCGCGCCGAGCTAAAACCTTTGAGGTTTAGTGATTGTGTTGAAATTAACGTCAACCGTGACTAATTCTGTGATTAATTAACCTAATTAATTTCTGATTAAGAAAAATTTACTTTTGCCTAAGGGTTGCGAGATCCCTTGGACGGACCCTGGAGAGGCTGAGCATACCTCAGCCTTCAAAACAAAAACACTCGTTGCAAATGGCGCCCGAGCAGGGACAACAGCAAAAGTTGCCCGAAAAAGAAAACACTGAAAACAATTAATTAAACACCGGCAAACTAAACTGGATTTACACTTCAAATAAAGAAGAATTGGAATCCAAACTCCAATCGTGCGGATCGGCTACGGAAGGTACAATAACAGAGTTACGTAAACGCATGAGCGATTGGGCTAAATCACAACGAACACGCAAATCAACCGAATCACTTAATATGGATTAGAAACAACACAAAGGGTTTCCCAAATCCAGCTTTGATTTTCCAGTAAAGAAGCCACCACCAGCCCAGCTCACCCGGTAGTCGACTTGGACGTGATGAACACAGTCCGGAAATGGGGACTCAGTTTTGATGCCACCCGACCCCTCCACGACTTCATAGAAAATATTGAAGAACTGACCGAATGTTACCAAGTCCCATTGAATAGTCTACTGCTGCCTTTGAATGAACTGTGCAAGGGTAAAGCCAAGGACTGGTGGCGTTACAAGCGTGATGAAATCCATTCGTGGGAAGCTTTCAAGGATGCGGCCAGCAAATTCTTTCTGCCACCCCGTTACCTTCAACGCCTGGAAGAAGATATAATACGGCGTCGACAAGGCTATCAAGAAAAGGCAAAAGATTTCATAATGGGAATAATGGCCATGATCCGGCAACACCCACGGATGAAAAGGGAATCACAAATTGAACGAGTCTATGAGGGACTTCGACCAGAATATCGGCTATATATTCGACGGCATGATTTCGAAGATATCGACTCCGTAATGACAATAGCGGATGAATATGAGCATCTCCGAGGGGAAGAAGCACAAGCTTCTGGCCGTGTACATGCCAATCATTGCATCCTGTATCAACCATACCGGCTCGAAACATATTGCTGGGCATGCCGACAACCAGGGCATACCCGACGCACATGTCGCCAGCCACCACGGTTATTCTGTTCATACTGCGGCACAAATAACATATTGACAAGAGACTGCAATTGTCAACAAATTCCAGTCACAGCCATACCGAATATAGCTCGCTATCACGTGCCCCTCCTCTGCAATATGCATCCTGTAGAAGCTCTCTTGGACACGGGGGCTACTATGTCATTCATAGGCTATAGCCTACATGACCGCCTACAGAGAGAGGCTCGCAAAACCGACCAAGAAAAATTCATTCAAATAGATAATGGCGAAGAGGTCGCTATAGAAAAGTATTATGACGTCACTATAACAGCCTATGGGAGGAAAATCTCTAAATTTCTAAATGGGAGGGAGTGTGAAATCTCATGAATACGTATAGCCCGTACTATACGCATGCACGACTTACATTCTACAGCAGTCCGGATTAACCGGAAAGATAGAATGCACCTACGTACTAAAACACACAACCAGTTGGCGAAGTATGAATTTCCACTAAGCACATTAATTGGCTTTTCAGCGGAACTTAAAAATTTTATACAGAAACACGAATTTATTAAGAATTTATGAATTTGAAAAAGTAAACAACATCAAATAAGTAGTAAACTTTACATAAAACTCTAAAACAAAGAGACCAAAGTAACTATAAATAATATGAATATTAGTAAGTTTGCGGCAACTATCCAAACCAATTCCAATTATAACGGAGATATATACGTGTAAATATGTACAAACATATATGTGTATATATATACGGGTCACTATGTAATTTTGGAACACCGTGCTAATGTTATTAGTTGGATATGTATTTGGGCCAACGCAGGCATAAACTTGCTTGGAAAAGAGATAAACTCTTGCGCACCAAACTAAGTAACTAATAAGTTAACTGAATAAGAAAAATTTTAAAATTTTTTGATTAAAAACAAACAAGTTAACGCATACATATCGTATTCGATGGTGTTTACTTCATCAAACGCAATATTATAAAGGAAAAACAACTGAAACGGTCTCGAATATATGGAATAACTTCAGCCAACAGAATAACAGAATATAACAATATTATTAACCGAGTTAATATTTGAAACAAAATTTTAAAATGTATCAATTATTTAAATGTAAAATCATTTTCCGTTTCAAGGCATACACCGAATCACAAAAATTAATTAAGCTGTAGCTATTGTTGAAATCACTACACATACATCGTAAAGGGTCATGAAGGGCAAAATTTGAAGTGCACTGGCTCAACTTAAAAAGCACAAAATGTCTAGATCCTCTTCTTGGGATGTTAAAGTTAAGAGATGAGAGAATATATTGGGAGTCAATTTCACCACAAAGTAATTTATATAGGAAGGTGACATTAAGCACCATCCTTCTGCTTCTCAGGGAAGGCAGTAAAATTTGTTTAAGGCGGGTTTCATACGAAGGAAGAATAATATCTGGGATCCAACGATGATGACGTAAAGCAAAAAGTAAAAACTGTTTTTGAACCGATTCTATTGCATCAATGTGGACGTGATATTGAGGGTTCCATACTACGGAAGCATATTCAAGAATAGGTCTTACGAGAGATATATATAGAACTTTAGTTGTGAAGGCATCATTGAATTCTTTCGCCCATCTTTTAATGAAACCAAGAACACCTCTAGCCTTATTTACAGCCAAATTTATGTGGAGATTGAAGCGAAGTTTTGGATCCATAATTACACCAAGATCAACAAAACTGAACAATTTCTAAATGGATGTTATTTATAGTGTAATTTGTGCCGTGAGAAGGTCATTGATTTGCATTTTTTTAAGTTAAGGTTTAATAGGTTGAAGTTACACCAATCCACTAGTCTGTTTAAATCAGATTGTAAAAGGTGTTGTTCGTCGAGTGACTTGTAGGTAAGAAAAAGTTTCACATCGTCAGCATACATTAAGACGTCACAATGTTTAATTGCCGAGGGAAGGTCATTAATAAATAGTAAGAATAAAACCGGTCCAAGATGACTTCCTTGCGGAACACCAGATGTAACCATAATATTTTGTGATAGAGAATTTTTATATAAAACTTTTTGAAAACTTCGCGATAAATAAGATTCTATCCAATTTAGCAATTTTACAGGAAACCCAATTAGCTTAAGTTTATTCAATAGAAGATTATGATTGACGCTGTCAAAGCTTTGCTAAAGTCCGTATAAATAACGTCAGTCCGTTTTCCCAAAGTGAAACCTTTTATTACACGAGTTGTAAACTCCAAAAGGTTTGTTGAAGTTGATTTACCCTTTAAAAAACCATGCTGAGTGACAGAAATGGAAGATGAAACGAAGTGGGTTAGTTGTTCAGTTATGATTTTCTCAAATAATTTAGGGATTGCGCTTAATTTGGCGATGCCTCGGTAGTTAGTGACATCAATTTTGGAGCCAGATTTATGAAGGGGTATAATATATGAATCTTTCCATATAATGGGAAAATGTCCACTTTGCAGGGATATATTAAATATGTTTGATAGAGGAGCACATAGGTTGCTAGCACATTTCTTTAGAATGCAACTCGGAATTTCATCAGGGCCAGTCGAAAAAGAGCATTTAACTTGACGAAGGTTATGCATAACAATAATTGAGTCTATTACTGGAGTTTCAAAAGAGCTAACTGGAGGTAAATAAGGATGCTCAGAACACATATTAAATGGTATGTTGGAGTAAGTTGATTTGAAGAAGCTTGCAAACATGTTAGAAATAACATTGTCACAAGACGATTCCTCTTGATTGAATCTCATAAGGGGTGGAAAGTTGGAAGCCTTACGTTTTGAATTAACAAAAGTATAGAAGAGTTTCGGATTATCATTAAATTGAGATTTGATGTTGGCTATATAAGCAGAATAACACTGTTTATTTAATAGCTGGTATCTGCAACGACAAGATGAATAACAAACAAAGTCAATATTAGAACCGGATTTTTTATATTTTTTAAATAATCGATTTTAAATTTTTTAGTGACTTAAGTTCACTTGTTAGCCAGGGTGGACTTAAGGGTTTAGAATAAATTTGCTTTGTTGGGACGCACAATAAGAAGCACCTTTGCAAAGTATCATTAAAAAACTGTACCGAGGTTTCGACGTCATAATATGAATACGGTGGTTTAATAGATAGAATCGGTGACCAGTCAGTCTGCGAGAGTAAGGCGTTGAGTTTAACATAGTCTGTACTTTTGAAATTATATATTTTTGTATTTCGCTTATCAGGTGTAAGTTTATTTTCATTTTCTTGAGCAAGTAAAACTGTTATTTCAAAAGTTGGATGATGTTCATCTTCCGGAAATTATACAGGGTTTGAGCGATTGAGATATACAGTAGTGCATCTATCTTCAAACACAAGGTCCAGCGTTCTATGGTTTTTATTAAAAGTATTATTGACTTGTTGAAGACACAGGTCAGATAACTTATCTAAAAAATCATTTATCCAATTACTAGTGGAAACAGGTGTAAGAAATGAAGAGTCATCTGTCGAATTCCAAGACACAAAGGGTAGGTTAAAATCGCCCAACACAATAAGAACATCGTTATTATTTAACATACTATGAACTTGCTCGATGGCGTTAATACGTCTTAAGTAAATTGATATGTCACAATTAGGAGGAATGTAAGAGCAGGTAAGATAAGCAATGCAATTATTTAATTTAACTGAAACACAAATAAACTCCAGTTCACTGGTGTCGAGAATTGTTAATTCATCAGATGCAAACGAGATATGAACAGCTATCAGAACACCACCACCGATCTTATTATAACGGTCTTTACGGAAAATTTGATAATTTTTACACATTATTTCAGAATTTAGAATATTAGAGCGAAGCCAAGTCTCCGTGAAAATTATAATGTTGTATTCGAAATCAAAACTGTTAATGAACATTGCAGAAAGTTTGGAATTAAGACCCCTTACGTTTTGGTACACAAGTTCTAATTTAGACTTGCGATTTGTTAATCGTTTTTTGGATGAGATTGCGGGCTATTTCGCGGGCGAGGCAAGTGTACTACATTTACTAATCGCGGATTATTTTTGAATTCGAATTCGCGTACGATTGTATTTCGTGGCCAGAAACTAACATCAACAATAGTATTAAATAAATTTTCTGGAACTGTCAATCTAAAGGAAGTAGTCGGACGTGCGTTTACATATTTGAATTTATGAATAGAAATAGAAAGAGTCGATGAACATTTCAACTTTGATTTAATGAAAAAATCTATATCATTATCTGTTGTATCAGATGCTAAGCGCGAAACAAAGATTGATTTAGTTGGAGGAATAGCAATCAAAGGTTTAGGAACAGAAATGTCAGAAGTAATTGCAATTTGTTGGACATCAGCAACAGTAGGAGCAAGAGAAGCAGCTTGTGCATACGATATTTCAGGCAAAGCGAGAGGTGGAGCTGATAATGGAAAAGGAGCAGACATAGACACATTTGCCGAAGAAGAAAGAATAGGAGGAGGAGCATCCGTGTCCATGTCGTCAACGTTGTCTTGTTCTATAGAAGGTTGTGTTGGTGTCGAGTCAGTTTTCTGTTTGCTTCGAAGGGTCATATGTTTCTTTTTTGCTTTGGTGAAGGAATTGACTCATCAATATATTTAAATTCATTGAAAAGAGTTTGATATTTTAAAAATTTATCAGAAAGTGAAGAAAGTTCTCTACTTATAAAAGTTAATGTCGGCCAACCTACACTTCTCACAAGACCAACGCAACATTTTACCTTCATCAATGGCATCTGCCACTCGACCTGACACTCCTGCACACTTGATGTGAACAATATTATCACATAGCCAACATGACAAAAATCGTTCAATTTCACCTTTAGCGGAGCAGCCAGGCTTAGCACAAACCATTGTTTTTTTTTTGTTTTTTAATTTAACAGTTTATTTAATTTAAACAAAGAAAAAGAAAACAATAAAGTAAAAAGATATAAAAATAAATAGTGGCGAAAGTTTAAAAACAAAGATAAAAACTCTGAGACACCCTGTGGGAATAGCTAAAAGAAGTGCCTACAGGTATGCTACGCTTTCTACTTAACTTAAGAGAAGCTAAGAAATAGAATAGTGAAATGTCAAAAAATAAAAAGAACAAGAACAGAATTGACAGAATAAAAATAAAGCACAACAATGTTTGTATGTTTTTGTTTTTGTTGATTTTTTTTTTTCACTGCTTATAAAAATAAGCACCAGTGTCAAGCACTTAAAACTTATGCACTTATATATATATTTTAAACGCGGAAATTATTGCAAATTCGCGGAAACTGTGCACAATTATTAAAGGCACAGAAACACTCAATTCTATAAACGAATTAAAAGACCGAAATTACGTATTTAAACCGTTTATTAAATAACACAAATTATAAATTGAAACATAATTAAAACACGACCAGAAATTTTCGATGCTGCGATCTTATCGGTTATACTTCTTGCCGGGACTGGCGGAAGAATTTATCCTAGGCATGGATTTATTAAATAAGCTCGAATGTAAGCTTATAATTGCTGGGCACGAGCAACAGCCCACCATCAGTACAAATAAAAATAATTATAATCAGTTACATACAATATTAGATGTAACACCGTCTTCTGAAGTGCAGTCACAGGAGCTGCAAGAACTTATCACAATAGAAAAAGGATATATAAAAAAAGATGTCAACAACTGCAAAATATCCAAACACCAAATTATGGTCGCCACTGAAGAACCTTGCAAACATCAAGATTACCCCCGGAACCCAGCAATACAGGTGACCACTAACCAGGCAGCAAATCCAGGCACACAAGCACCAGAAAATATTCAGCCACCATTGACATACAAGCCACCAGCCAAGGCTGATTCTAGAGCTATATACTGGGCAGAAGCCGTACCAGAACGTGTTCCCCGACATCGTGCTGTGCTGATAACCTTTGCAACAGCGCAGGTGTAGTGTCGAACAAAACGCAGTACTTCCGGGCAAGGTACCACCGCATCAGGGAGTAGAGCGGCCAATTTGCCCAGCAAAAGCCCCAATCAGCACTCCAAATCGCATGACTACCAGAAGCCGCAAGCCACCGCATCAGATCCGTTTAAAAGACTCACTAAACCGCCACAAAAGAACCCTGGACGACGTTCCTTCACCTATTATGGGCCATGGGGTAAGATCCAGATTACGGTGCAGGACGGTTGGGCAAGACTACGATATAGTCAAGCCAAGGAAGTGATTACGACCAACAAAAATTACTCCAAGACGCCGCCAATTCGATGTTAACAATTAGTAAATTAATTTAAGTACAGCCTGTAGCTTTTGTTTTTTTTAATTATAATTTTTACATATAAGATTTATTCTACTTTGCTTATGAATTTGGATTAATTTAAACACAAAAAAAAAGTTTTTTCTTTTATTTTTTTTTTCACCCGTTTGGAAGAGAAGAATGTAACGACTTAATATAAATAAATATTAAAATAAATATATATAGATTCGTATAATATAAGAAAAAAAGAGTAGTTTTAAATGCCGACGGCAATTCCATGCGCAGTTTTAATTATCATGCAGCTGCCGAATTGCTTACCAACACCAACAACTGCATGCTTTGGTTTACCATGGAATCGCCAAAGCCAAACTTTTAATCAAAACTAAAAAGATACCAATGAATAAAAAAAAAGAAAGGAAAAATTAATAAATGAAATAGAATAGAATAAAAAAAAATAATAAAAAGAAAATTAAAATAATAATGCAAGTGAGGATCCAATGTGGTCCTCCAACTAAGAACTAACCGCAGTGGAGGCTGCTTAATGCCTCAATCACAGTGCAGCACACATACACACAAAACTCGTTTGAGCAGCAATGTAAACAGACATGCTATTTATAGCAACGTTGCATTGTAGCACTTGCTAACATGATAACAATGATATGATTCACATGCAGTTAGCAGTGAACATTGAATAAGTAGTGCGCAAAATGTTGGTTTAGGCATGTTAAGTTCGCTTGACATTTCAGTTGACGTGAATTAAAATTTTTAGTTGTAAGTCAATTTTCAGGTAGTGATAAGGCCAGGGAAATAACATTGATTACAGATTTCTGTAATCAAGCCACCTACCCTCAGTAACTTGTCGTCTTCGGTCAAACTCAAGCTCCGGCTTTTCGACTCCGGTCAAATTCAAGCTCCTCAAGAAAATCAATCATCAGCTGCTTATGCTGTGCCTGCTGCTTTCTTTGTTTTTGTTTCGTTGTTATTGCTTGTATTATTTTTGTTTTACACGAACTGATTGGTTCGTATTGGTAGCATTGTAAGCATTGGTTCGAATGGGGTTTATGTATGCATTACTGTTCTAGTTTACTAAGTGCTCTATTTTGACAGGAGAGGTCATGAACCTCTTTTCAACTCAGTCAATGAACTCAAACTGTCAAATTTAACGAAATTGGTCAGTGATCCGGTTAGGTTAAGCTCTTATGAAAAAAAAGAGTTGGATCATATTTCGCTTCGCCTTCTTTTCAATTCGATAAGAAGTCCTTAATCGAGTGTTATTAATTTATTTGTTAATTTTCGGAAGATCAATAAAAAATACGTACAAAATGGACAAAACAATCGGACCAAAGAGACAAAGTAGAAAAGGTTACAACTTAAACGGAATTCTACGTCTACACTTACGATACTATCGTTTCTTTTTTTTAATTCAATTTTATTCAATCTGAATATTTTCAGGTTTACTTCAATATTTACGTAAACTGTCGTAATTTTTTATAGTGACTAAGTTAATTCAAATATATACACTAACTTATGTTTTTTTAAATACGTTTGCATAATATTAATTAATTCATTAGTAATATATTTTTAAAATGTATAATTTCAGAGTTGCTGCTTCTCAACTAGCTACACTGGGTTGTCCTGAGCTGATAGCACGGACAAGACAAGAGTATATAGATATTTCAATTCGCTTGGGTACTGAACGTGAATACTTAAAAGCAACGCGTGCTAAAGTATGGAAGGCACGTGTTGAGAGTCCGTTATTTGATTGCTTACAATATGCAAATGGACTTGAACTGCTTTTTTTTCGTATGTGGAAAAAATTTATATCTAATGAAATTCCAGATCATATTACAGAAGTTCTCAAAGATTGAATTAAAAATAAAGGAAAAATTATAGAAAAATTATGAGTAATAAACGCGTTTAACTTTACTTCAACACTTTTTTATATTATATAGCACTATTTATATGTTAATACCCTAAATTTGAACAATTTCGGGTATTTAGACTTTGTGCAAACATTTGAAACTTCCAGGAATAATCGAATCCAGTATGGAAATTATATTTTTGAACAGCGTCACCCCTTAAGTCGTTTAAGCTCTTTCCGTTTTTTTCCGTCCGTCCATCTCCCTATAAAATATAAACATTTACCGTAAAATTTGAATGTCTAAAAATAATTCTAAAAAAACAAAATGTTTGATACCCATATTGCTTACTTTAATTAAAACGAGCTGTTACCCGCGGCTTTGCCCGTAGTAGATTGGAGTGATATCAATAAATTCTAAAGTTTAAAATTCATGGTTATGAATAATAGTGAAATTATAAAGGGTGGTTCAATTTTAAGGGCCGAGGAAATTATTGTCATTTCTTTTTATTATGATAATATTGGTATGGTTCAATTATGTGTGGAACAAATTATCGGCCAAATGGCCGCCGCGACCTCGGCGGCACACCTCCATCCGATGGTCAAAATTTTCGTTGACGCTGAGGCATAATTGAGGTTCTTTACCGTAAATGTGCCGAATTATCTCATCCTTTATCTCTTGTATTGTTGCTGGCTTATCGATGTACACCTTTTCTTTCAAATAACCCCAAAGAAAGAAGCCCAACTGTGTCAAATCACATGATCTTGGCGGCCAATTGACATCGCCACCACGTGAGATAACACGGCGATTGAATTTGTCGGGCAAAAGAGCGATTGTTTCGTAAGCTGTGTTAATTTAATTCTTCGAATTCTTCCACATTCTGGTGCGTACTGAAATAAAATTGTCCCTCTCCTCGTTTCACAAAAGCATGCCATTCGCATTATTTGCAATAAAAGTAGATTTTACAGTATTCTGCTACTATTTAGGAATCTTAACATTCTGCCGTTAAAGCATTTATATTTCTTTAGTTTTATTAAATTTTTTCGATAAATCCGGGTATCTGTTGAGTCGGCGCTCGGACAAATATCACTTAAAAATCAATAGTCAGAGTATGGCTGTTGTTCCACCACATTTCTTAAGAATTGTTCTCAACTTTTTTACTTCAGTGGCTCCTCGGCTTTTCAATAGCTTTCCAATTGAATTAAGATCTATTCGGACTAAATCTGTTTTTCTAAAAAGAATAAAACTTTGGCTCCTACAATGCAATTATTCAGATATTGATGCAGTACTGTCATTAGTTCTCTGATTATAGCCTCTTTGACCTCATTCCGTTTTTTGTATAAGCAATTATTAAGTTTGTTGTGATACTGTTTTCATTGTTAATCATTTATATTAATACTATTTCAATTAAAATTAGTTTTTGCCATGCGCCCTTTTTCATAATTTCGTTATCTTTTTATCGTAATATTTACTTTTAATACTTATTTCGAAAAAATTATTTTGTAAGTATTTATTTTTAGCTTTAAACTTCTTTATAATTTATTTTAATTAGTCTTAAATGCTCAATAACTAATTAGTTTATTACGTTTTTAATCTTAATTAACAACTGCATTCGCCTCTTGTTCCTAGTGACTATAGAATCAGTTTAAAGCTTTTCATTATGTTTATTTTTCTTTATCACTTCTTTGTTCATATGCATATTGTGTACTTTAAAGAATGTAATGCAATGAAAATGAAATAAAAATAATAATAAAATATCTGCCAATTCGGGTCATAAAAAGTTCGTTATCATCTCACGATAGCGAACACCATTCACAGTAACTGCCTGACCGGCCTCATTTTGGAAAAAATACGGCCCGATGATGCCGCCAGCCCATAAACCGCACCAAACATTCACTCTTTGTGAGTGCATTGGTTTTTCGACAATCACTCTTGGATTATCAATCGCTTAAATGCGGCAATTCTGCTTATTGACGAATCCTCTGAGGTGAAAAATGCACGATATGCATTTTGATTTGAACGTCCATTCTCATAATAAGCCTGAATAACTTTAACACATTGCTCGATTGTGAATCGTTCCATGGTTCAAATTGAATTAGTTTAAAATTGAGAAATGTCAAATCAAATGCAGAAAAACTTGACGTTTAGGTTTGGTTCACATTCAACATCGGCCCTTAAAATTTAACCACCCTTTATATATATAAGTTTTTTTATGACAAAAAAACATTAAATACTTTCTTGCGCAAACCCAAGACATAATAAACTTTTTTAAACAAAATTAAATTAAAATATATGTTCTCAGCTACAGTTTATTTTATATTATCTTTTATTTGGTGGTTCAATTGAGCCTGGGAGACAAGGGGGGCGATCCTCACATGGCAAAGTGTATGTCTGCCTCAACTTGGCGAGGCCAGCATTATCCATGTTGAAATCGTCTTAAGTCGACTCAAACCTCCACGTTGTGTCTCCTGGAAACGTCAAAATTCTCGCCCGACAGTCTTGTCGGCTAATTTGAGCGGCGGGCTTCCTTTTACCATCAAGCAAAGGTTGTGCGTTGGGTTTGAAGCCCACTACGCAATAAAATATTTCAATGAAAACTATAAGAATAAATTAAAAAATTATTATAAAATAATAATTAAATTAAAATTATTATTAAATTAAATCTGATGACGACTACCGCAACGAAAAACTGATGATTTACGGATTTGCAAATGGAATGTCTTGAAAAATTATAAGGCTGATATCACTGCAATCCGAGAAATGCGATGGAAGGGACAGGATTGCTTACAGCAAGCATTCTGTGATATCTACTACAGCGGCCATGCGGAAAAGTACGAGCTTGGATGCGGATTTGTAGTTGGCAAGAGAATACGGAACATGTCCTGCGATTCACTCCTGTGAACGAACGACTTGTCATAATCCGCTTCAAGGCTACATTTTTTTCAACATCAGCCTAATATGTGCGCATGCTCCGACATAAGAAAAAGATGACGAAACCAAAAAAAGTTTCTATGAGCGCCTTGAAGAGGGTAAGGAAATCATTTTTGGTCCAACAGTCGGAAAGTTCAGCCTCCACGACAACACGTTAATAGCACAAGTAGCACTAGATTCAAGCATCTCAATATTCATAAGGCCACCTGGCTGTCACTTGATCAAAAAACATGCAATCAAATTGATCACGTTTTGATTGACTGAAGGCACTCTTCCAGTGTACAACACGTACGCACGATCCACGGTGCAAACATAGACTCGGATCACTATCTTGTCGCAGCCAAGATCCCCACACGTCTGTGCGCAGCTTAGAATGCTCGCAATCCTTCACAGAGAAAGCTAGACGTCGATAAGCTGCAGTCAAAACGGACAGCCGAAGACTTCGCTACTCGACTCTCACTCCTACTTCAAGAAATCACTCCTCCGATCAACGATATATGTGCGCAGTGGACATACCCCACTCTATACGTACGGCTGCCGAAGAGGTGATAGGCTATCACCGCCCTCGCCGAAACCAGTGGCACGACCAAGAGTGTTGCGACGCCACTGCAGAGAAGGACATCGCCTACAAATCCACCCTGCAGTCAGTTGTAACGCGTGCTATTATGGAGCGATACCAAGAGAAGAGGAGGGAAGAGAGAAATGCGTGAGTGCGAGAAAATTGAGAAGGTTGGCTTAAAAAAAACAAAGTCGCAGGAGCCGATGGCTTGCCAGCTGAGCTGTTTAAGAACGGAGGCGAAGCTCTGTTTAAATGCATTTGCAAGCTTCTATGCAGTATATGGTCGGAAAAATGCATTCCAGATGATTGGAACCTCAGTGTGCTCTGCCCAATCCACAAGAAAGGCGATCCCACCATTTGCGCCAACTACCGTGGGATATGCCTTCTTAATATCGCATATAAGGTCCTATCGAGCGTTTTATGTGAAAGACTGAAGCCCATCGTTAACCAACTCATCCCTGGCAACTCTTGCTACTTGCTACAAGTCGTATTTTACTTCACCTCTTTAAGTTTTATTTTAAATTCTTTATTTGAACGGGTTTTAACCAGGGACCGTACCGGTTATGGTTTTTATCGAAAAAGTCACATATTAACTGTTATTTTTTAACTTTTATTTTTTCCGACAAAAATAAAAGTTATTTTGTGCCTTATATTTTTACGGGCGAACATAACAGTTACTTTTGACTTTTATTTTATCGGTCGGAAATAACAGTTATTTTCGACCTTTTATTTTTTCTGTCAATAATATCAGGCAATTTGTGTTTTTTCAAAGGCTGTTTTACCGACTAAAAAACTAATGGTACCATTATTTGGGTCTCATCGGTGTGCACAATTTAAATATGGCATCAATAGTTTTTAATTGGTCAAGCGGCCTTTAAAAAAATACAAAGTGCCTGATATTTTTGACCGAAAAAATAAAAGTCACAAAATAACTGTTATTTTTGACCGATAAAATAAAAGTCAAAAGTAACGTTATATTTGTCCGAAAAAATAAGAGGCAAAAAATAACAGTTAATTTTTAACTTCTATAGAATCAGTCGAAAATTTAAAAGGCACTTAATATTCATGAAGCTGAGGCCATTTGTAACATAATGGTATATTCGAAAAAGTCCTGCGACAATTTTTTCATTGTGTCTTTTTCATTTAGAAATTGAAAAATAACAGTTATTTTCGGTCCCTGGTTTTAACTTTTTAAATTAATTCTAACTTAACTTGCTGTATTTTGCTGAGGATCGTCGTTGGATTTTTGCAGTTACATTCAGTGAATGCGCTGGAATTATCCTTTTAATATAAAATCAATTTGGTTCACATCTATATATTTGCTATTTTTTTTTATCTTGCTTCCTGCTTTAAGGTTTTTTTGTTTATTTTTATCAGCTGTTCTGACATTTGTGTACATCTAAGTTCTTACCGCTTCTTAGCTAGTACACAAACCTGTACTTCTCTGTGCTTATCAAACTTCTTCAAACAGGGTTGCCAAAGCTACTTTTGATACTAAAAATTGAATTTAATATAACCTTACAACTTAACTTAAATTAAAATTTAATACAATTAATTATGAATTGCAAATTCCGGAACTGTGCTGTTAAAGGAGAATCCGACCGTATTGTGAATTGCTGGTTGTGTGAATCCTTTTTTCACTTTAAGTGTGCAGCACTAAATGCTCGTGTTTTCGATGGACTTAACGAAAACAAAGGTTTACGTTGGGCATGCGAAGAATGCAGAGCAACGGATGTTGATATTTTAAAGCTTATTAGGCAATCAAGAAAGGGCTTCTTGGAGGTCTCAAAGGACCTAGAGGCGGCTCAGAATAGACTGTCGGAGTATGAAAATTTGTTTAAATCGTTTATGTGCATGGATGAGGCTTTTGTCTCTCCTGAGCGCAAACGTAGCAAAAAAATCTCCGGAGCCTGGCCAATGCTTCTGCTAAAGCAGCCTCTCCGTCTACCAATGTAACTCCACAAGCCACTACTGGGTGTAATATTGAGCCTTCACCCAACTTGAATACTTCAGGTGAAGCATTAGCAGCTGAAATTGAGGTTGTAGCCAAAGCTCATAATACTAATGATGTGGCTCCTGCAAAATCTCTAGCATTTGTCGACCCCAATTTACTTTTGGCTGAGGCTTCTGCTGTTATTCCTTCAATTAACTTAAGCACTAACTCTCCTTCTACTTCTGGCGCTTTATCTTATGATGGTAATTCGGTACCTATTACTAATAACACAGGTGCAATACCTAAACTAATATCGTTAAGTAGCTCAAATCAGCCAGAGCACAAAAATCTTGTAGTAATTCCGCCTGCAAGATCTTTATTTGTTTCACGATTTGCAGCTGATACGTCTGAGGATGACATCCTTTACTTTTTAAATACAAACCTGAATATTTTGAATAAAAATATTTCTGTTTATAAATACAAGTTCTCTCATGAACGTGTGACTTCATCTTTTAAAATATCTTTGCCTGCTGAAGCCTACAATAAAGTTATCGATCAAAGTTTTTGGCCTAAATATACTGTAGTACATGAATATGTTCCCAGGTCTTAGCCAAGAACTACACTTGCTACTTTACCTTTTCGCGACATGAACCAAAAAAACTAGATTGCTGCCTTCAGTTACGCATATTGTATCAAAACGTTCGTGGTATTAACACTAGATTGATAAATTTATTTATTATGAGTCACAACATTCATTAAGATATAATTGCTTTCAGTGAGACTTGGTTAGACCTAACACTTTGAATTCTGAAATTCTGTGAAACAAATTTAATATTTATCGTAAAGATAGAAACTCTATTTCTGGTAATTGCTCTTATAGTGGAGGTGTGCTGATTGTGGTTTAATCAACACATTTCTCTGAAGAAATAGTTTTAATAGAAGCTGCAGACATAGAATTCTGTTGTGTGCATCCAAAGTACGGTTCTTTGAGTCTTTATATTACATGCTCATATATACCTCCCTTTTCTAACTTAGAAGTGTAAAGTAAACATTTGGTTTCTATTAGTAAAGTTTTCCTATTGCTACATCCTAATGATCATATCTAAATAACTGGTGACTTTAACTTACCCAATGTTTCTTGGAACTGTTGTTCTGAAAACCCTTGAATATATTTACCATCGTCTGAAAGTTCATCTGATAATTACTTTTTAAATGAGCTTTCAAGTCAAGGGGTTGTCCAACTAAACTTTTACTTGAATAAGAATAACCGTTTGCTCGATCTGGTATTTTTTGATGAAAGCAACATTGCTTCAGTGTCAAGGTCCGATCCTCTGGTCACCCCTGAAGATTCTCACCATCCAACCATTGAAATTGGTCTTAATTTCCCTAAACCATCTTTTTAGAATCGTGCTAGTCAATCATTCATGGAATTCAACTTTAAAAAACTAACTATGTTATGTTAAAAAATAGTTTGTCCAGTATAAATTGTTTATTAATAATAGCGTTTAATACAACGCTCATTGACTGCTTCACTAGATCTATTCTGCAAAGAAAAGCATCTATAATTTCAGGCCCTGTGTGGTATTGAAAATTGAGAAACTTAAAATCCAAATATTATAAAAAATATCAAAGAACACATAGCTTGATTGATTTCGGCAGTTATACTTCGACTAAATATAGTTATCAGCTGTTGTGCAAGCAATCCTATAACATATACCTAACATTAGGTGTGTTTCCGTACACAATGTTGAGTAAAACTCGAGTAAAGTTCAAGCTGAGAGAGTAAAACGAAATTTTAAAAAATTGTCAAAAGTACGGAAACAACTTCTAGCTAGTTTCAAGCACAAAAACAGCTGATTGCCTATCACACGTAAACAATGCAAATTAAGATTTGATTATTCATTACATTTTTTCATTTTAAAATGTATTTATTGTTATGAATTGAATTTTACTGTTTGTAAATTTATTTTCAACCGCACAACATAAACATAAAACACATTAAAAATGTCAATTTGAAGTTTGCTTCTTCTTCTTCATGCTTGTTCTTATAATGCTGGAAGAAATTCTTCCAGCACACTTCGAGCTAGTTTCGAGCTCGAGAGAGCGATTTTGTGCTTGTTCTTCTTCTCACTTTTGAGCTAGAAAAAGTACGGAAACACGTTCTAGCAGCTTGCAAGTTACTACAATCAAGTACGGAAACAAACCTATTAAGTCTGATGCAAAATCATTCTGGAGTTTTGTAAATATAAAACGTAAGATTGATTCCTATCCTTCTTTTATGAAATATAAAAATGTGGAATCTGATAATGATTATAGCATTTGTAACCTTTTTGCTGACTTCTCCAAGTCGACTTACTCGTCGTCATCTTTTGATAATGGTAGCTATCCTTTTAATGTTCATTCTGGGGATATTTGCCTCCCTATAGTTGACAACAATACAGTTTTATCTTATCTTAAAGATCTTAAAACTTCGTATAAAAGTAGTCCCGACAACATCCCATCTTGCATTTTGAAATATTGCTGTGAAGAATTAGTAACTCCAATCACTTTGCTTTTTACTTATTCTCTAAAGGCTTGCTATTTTCCAACTATCTGAAAGTTCTCATTCATTATCCCATTGCATAAATCTGGCAATAGATCTTTAATTGATAACTATCGTGGAATTGCGAAATTAAGTGCTTTGTCCAAACTTTTTGAGGCAATTATTACTTCACAATTATCACATAGTGTTAAGTCGTTGATGTCTCCATGTCAACATGGATTCCTCTCGGGAAAATCTACGGTCACTAACCTGCTTGAATTTACATCTAAAACAATAGAAAATTTTGGAAAAGGTTTACAGACTGATGTTATCTACACGGACTTTAGCAAAGCTTGTGATGTTGTAAATCACAAGCTCTTGATTCCAAAATTATCTTTGATTGCCTTTCCCACAAAAATGGTGAGAGGGATCGAATCGTATTTAAGTAATAGAACACAATCTGTTCTATTTAAACTCGTGACATCATACGAGTTTCCTATTATCTCTGAAGTACCCCAAGGAAGTCATCTTGGGCCACTTTTGTTTCTACTTTATATAAATGATTTGCCATCGGTCATAAAGCATTTAATCAACAAAAAGATGGTGTTTGTAAATTTGTTTCAAAAGGGTCTTCTTCAAGATTTGTCGTAGCGTAAAGATCTGGTCGATGGTGGAATAGTTTGCAAAACTATTTCGCACATAAACGTACATCTTATTAATTGTACAACTTTAATTCATTGAAAACATTGCTCACACAAGTTTCACTGAATGGGTTGCTGCCCGAAGGGTCAAAAAAGTACAGTATCTGAATATGGCCATTATCATGTGTCATGTATAATTTTGACGGCTCAGCTGGAATGGATAGCAAGATTGTTAATACGCCAAAAATAAGGGTGTGTTTAATTCACACTTTATTCAGATTTTAGGGCTGCAGTGCATTTTCGCCTAATTTCGTGAGTAATTTAAACGAAATTACCTTGTTTGAGGTAATTTCCAAATCAACAAATTTTATGGGAAATTACCATAGTTCTTAGATCATTTCAGTCGAAATTACGCAAAAGCTCGAAATTACCTAATTTGATCTCAGTGTGAACAAAGTATAACAAAATTTGACATCACAAAATTAATTAAAACTATCGCATATATGATCAAATAAATATAATAAAAATAAATATGATAAAAACATATGATCAAAGTTTATCCTATTGTAGTTAAGCCCGTATGATACTTCATTGTTTTTTTCCAATTTTATGTATTGAAAATGAATTTAGAAGAGTTGTAATATAGAGCAAGCTTAAATTCAATTGGTGTGAGTGGATATGCATATAGTGCGAATTGTAAGAAAAAATTAGTTCCGAATCGCATTTCCAATGCATTGTTATTGACGTTTCTCCCAATTCGTCGCTCGTCAAGTAAATTATCAAAAATTAACTGTCAACTGTCAATGTTTTTCAATGCACTTAGCTGCTGACAAAAAAAAAAACAGCGCCGACTAACAATGATGCTGAACTGTCAAAATTAGCTCTCGGCAGTGAGTATGTTTCTATCCCATTCTCGCATATATATTATAATTTTTTAATACATTTATAGTCTTGTCAAAACAATGAAGTATCATACGGGCTTTAGCACAAATTTTAAAATATTCTTTTTCAGTGCCAAAAACAAGTTGCACCTGCCACAATTGAATTATACGAACTATACGTTCTGTTCACACCACGTTTTGGTAGTGTAATTTGCGTATGTTTAATCCCTTACAATTTTGTTATTGCAAATTACGTTGCCGTAAACTTACCGAACATACGCTGTTTACATCACCAATACGGCGTTCATTGAAAACCACTAATAATTGTTATAAATAAAAATAATAATAAACCGTATCGTTGTTAAATCGATGACATTGAATCTGTTCAGAAAAAATTTCTTTTGTACTGCCTGAACTATCTTTATTGCAATATAACCTTTAATCTACCACCTTATGATTATCGCCTACAGCTATTAAATCTTCCTACTTTGAAAAATAGGAGAGTTATGCTTAACGTTAGTTGGATTGTTAAGCTTTTACATGGACATGTAGACAGTCCATATATATTGAGTTAAAGTGACTTTAATATTCCACTTCGTCCTATAAGAGCTTTCGAGTTACTTTTTATGAACTTGAAGAACAAATTACTTGCAAAATGAACCATTAAAAAGCGCTTGCGGAGACTTTAATTCTGTTTCAATTGTTATATCTTTAAATGAATCCATTTACTCAATTAAAAATAAAATAATAGATTATCTGCAGTACCGACAGTGATTCTGATCATGCTATTCCAATGACACATCATTTTCACCTGGTTATGGATATATATAAAACAACACACACATCTTAATGGACCTGACCTCAGCATGTTTTGGACCTCCTAAGTTAATATAATCGAACATGCTTGGTGAATGTAAACGCATTTTTTCGGTTGTGCTGCGCTGGTTGTATCTTTTGAACATTGTCCTACAACCAGCGAGAACGATTTGTATGACATATAATAGTACGACAGGCCAATGAGGCCTGCTTGTCTCAGTGCCAGCGTTCGCAACCATTTCTTTGTTTTTAAGGAAATTGGTGTGGGAAATATGACCTTGTTTGTCGAAATACCACCTTGCTGTGAACAATATATGTTATATATATGGTAATACTTATCAGTGTGGCGTTCGGACCTGGTTTGTCTTGATAACTCCCACCGTTCTAGGCCGATACTATGATGCTTTACATACACAACCATGTTTGCCTTGGTTCCACAATGTTAATAACGTCAATGTTTAAATATCATTATATATCTATTATTATGCTACATTTTAAATTGTTATATATATAATTATAATAAATTGTTTTATAATGGCTAAATTTTAAAAGCTATAAAGCCTCAAAGGCTTAGCTTATAATAAATAAATAAATAAATAAATAAATAAATGCACCTCATCAGTGTGGCTTCAGACCTGTAAAGTCCACCATCGACCAGATCTTTACGCTACGACAAATCTTGAAGAAGACCCTTTTGAAACAAATTTACAAACACCATCTTTTTGTTGATTAAAAAGCCGCCTTCGACGGTCCGATAAGGAGTCACCTATATTCCACCATGTTTGAATTTGGTATTTCTGCAAAGTTAATACGTCTTTGCAGGATGACACTGAGCAACACCAGCAGCGCAGTGAAATTTGGGAAGAGCCTCTCCCCTCCGTTCGATACCAAGCTGATCTGAGACGAATTGGCACAATATTCTGCAAGAGTGCTATGCTGCTGGCGTATGCTGATGTTATTGACATCATTGGCCATAATACGCGTGAAGTCAGTGCAGCATTCTCCAGGCTAGAAAAAGAGTCGAGTCGAATGGGTCTTGCAGTGAACGCATATAAAACGAAGTTTCTTGTGTTAACAAACAAGCAGTCCCAGCGTCTTGGAAACCACGTAACTGTTGACAACGCCTCTTTTGAGGTTATTAAGGACTTCGTCTACCTGGGATCCAACATAAATTCCTCAAATAATATCAGTATTGAGATTAAACGAAGGATAATTCTTGCCAACAGGTGTTACTTTGGGCTCAGTAGGCAATTGAGAAGCAGAGCTCTCTCTTGACGAACGAAACTAACGCTCTATAATTTAATTATCATGTCCGTCCTACTATACGCATCACAAACCTGAACGTTGAGCAGCTCTGATGAAAGGACTTTGGGAGCGTTCGAGTGAAAAAATCTTCGTAAGATCTATGGTCCAATCTGCGTCAATGGCGAGTACCAAATACGATGGAATCACGAGCTGTATGCGCTATATGCCGACATCAATATAGTCAAGCCTATTAAAATTGAGCGTCTTTGTCTAATTTTTAAAAAATTTCATAATTCTGAAGATGTGTGAACGATTTTGAAGTCTAAAGAACGTGTTCTATTTTAAGTTTGCTGGTAAAAATGTATGTGGTGAACGTGACATGTGTGTTGAGTGTGTGGCTTGCATGACCGGAGCCCGATATCGATTCTCACTCGCGGCAAAGTTTTTTTCAATAAACACTTTTCTGATCGGTCACCACTCCTCTCTACAGACAGTGGCAAACCACAGAGAGTAAATGATGCCATGTAAACAGTGTTGCCATATATTTTTTTGAAAATCCTGTAATTTTCAAAAAAATATCCTGTATTTTTAATGAAAATACTGCTCTTATGAAAGGACTTAAAACAAGTTTTTTAAAAATTTTTGTTTTATAACATTTTCAATATATTATTTGAAGTAAATTATAATTTGACAAAAAATATCACATTCTTATTATGTTTGTATTAAAATTAACAAAATTAAATTAAATAATTAGTTTTTAAAGCACTTCATTCCCAATGTTGAGATCATGAAATATATATACATAGTTACATTTTTTTTTACAAGCAATTTTTCTAAACATGACTATGACTATTCATGTCACGGAACTACATTCTAAGAATGAACAAAACTAAATTAAATAGTTTATATTTAAAGCAATTCATTCAGACTGTTGATTAGAATAAAACGATACACAGAACTAAAGAAGAACTTAATACCTTTCCAACAATAACAATTCCTCGTAAATCTAATAAGAAATGTGTCTTTTACAGCGGTTTTAAAAAAATGCCTTTTTTAAAATAGCAAAAAATTCAAGTTTTGATGGTCAATAAGAGTTATAATGAAACAAAATATTAACAATTTTTTATGTCAAAATGTTAGTATGAGTAAAAAATTTAACATTTAAGAAGATTTGGGTATGCGTTCTGTGAAAAATAAAGAGTTTTTTTAGAAAACATGTTTTTTTTACCAAAAAGGGCCTTCAGGAGAATCAAAATTGCTTCGGCGGTTTTTCTCCGATTTGAAAAAAGTATACAGAAATCATTTTAATTAGTTCCTCTAACTTTTGAGACCCCGACCGGTTGACATTTTTTGTATCTTTATAAGAATGGTCCGGCCTAATGTGCAGGTTTAGAAAGTTTTGGTGCAGTAGTCTAAAAACTGAGAAAAAGTCAGAAAAGAGATATAATATTTCGGAAATTTGACCTAAAGGTGCCCAAGACCTTTTTTTGGTATTTGGTATGTTTACAATAGATAAAGCCTGAGACATTCTGAACAAGTTTTTCAAAGAAATCTTATCCATAACATCTTATCCAACCAAATACAAATTACAAGCCATAACATAATGGATATAATCTGAAAAATCTTGCATTGGCGGCAAAATTTTGTAAATAATATTCTTCTTACTTATCCACAAAATTATTGGTCATATCTTCTCTTACACAACCAAAAAACCAAACCATTGGTTACCATATAAGGGTGGTTAGATCATAGTACAACAATAACAGGTACAATTATTACAGACTGCGCTGCCGAGCTGTGGGCATAGAGTGTTAAAACCAAGTGATGTACACCAAAATAAAAACAAAAAGGAATTTTTTCTTTAAGCAAATCAAATTTTGTATAGATTTCTCTTCCCATGATTGCGCTAAATTATATTATTCTAGTGTCAATTTATAATAAGTTCCGCGAGCCTTTATCAAGCTCCAACCACTTTTGAAAAATTGTACGCATTCCTGTTTTAAATTTACAACACAAGTGTTTGTAAATCAAACTCTTCATTTTCAAACTCTTCCACCTTATTTTGTGTTTTTTAAAACAATGCAAAATAAGTTTATTTTAATTAACAAAAATTAAAAATTTTGGTTTCCCCCTTCTTACATAAATCCTCTTTTTTGTTAATAAAAACAACACCGTCAATTGCCATCACAGCATTTTTACACTATATGCCTACGCTAAACAGCTGTTTCAGTCTTATTAATACTACCTTCCTTGTTGTTGTATGGTTACGATCACATCAAAACACATATCTACATAAACATAGATATCAAATGAATACACATCAATTAAAATGATCCCATACACACAACAAAATAAATAGATAAATGCGTGTATGGTAGGACCAAAAAAACTCTCGGGATTTTTAATCAAAAAAAAAAACCCAAGGGAAGGTGGGGAATTGTGGGACATACTTTTCTTTCAGCCGAAAAGTCACATTATAATTGCTTTTTCTGAAAACTTCAAAGACTGGAATTGTTTCACGAGTCGCAACCTTCCTTTTGATAACATTCGTTTAATCATATTCCACCAAAATGTACAAATTATATCAATGGGTGCAAAAAACCTTTTTTTGCGATTTTGAAAGGTGGGGAATCGTGGAACAGAACGTAGGTTATTAATGGAAAACGTTTATTTATGAATGAAAACGAAAGAGCAGTTCATAATTAATAAAAAAAATTGGAAAATGGCAATGAAAATTAATCCGATTCACAGTGAACGAACGTGTAAGTGTTCGGGTTCGGTCTGGCGCATTTTAAGTGTATACCTCGGTCACAGACTGTGAAATGGGCGGTTTTTTTGCGGTTCTCCTTCTTCGGCATATTTTGTTTGCAAATTTTGCAGAAATCGATGTCGTTCTCCATATCAATGTCGGTTGAAGACCGACATCATCAGCATCAGCATTAGCAAATTCTTCAGCACAACAACATTAGCAGAAACAACGTTGATAGACGCACGATCTTACGCCGCAATATATCGCGCCAAAGTACTATTTAGAATGTTGTGTTCCGTGTCGGCTTGTCGGTTACTGTTGTTGTGCATTTTCACCGACTTGATTGCCTCAAAAATGTTGTCAAAATCAATAGGTTTCACTTTTTTGGCATAATAACGCGGCATCGTAACTGAAAAAAAATTTTCGGTGCAAAAAACTATTAGAAAATTTCATAAAACTATTGTTTTGTTGATATTTTGCACGAAAAATCACTTGTACATATCGACCAGTATTGATTCGTGGAAAAATGTAGAGAAAATTGAATGAACACAGAGTGAAAAAAAATGTTCGGTCGTAAATAACGCGACAGTAAGTAACGCAACAACAAATATATCAAGCACTGAACGGTTTTTGATTTTGTAAAAAACCCAAAAAAATCTTTTGGAATCCTTGATGGGAGTCCTTTATGTAATCAATGAATCCATTGGAATCCTTAATTTAATCAAGAAATCAACACAAAAAATATACCATAGCGGCAGAAGGTTCAACGTTACAATAAATAAACAATAAAATTTGCAAATATAGTTGGTTAAAAAGGCAAAAAGTTGTACGTGACACAAAAACATATAATCGTTTTCAAGCACAGAATAATTAATAAGAACTAAAAACAGGACCCATTTTACAATCACCCAAATTTATGAAAGTGAAAAAACCTTTTTTGTTCACAAACATGACGTACAATCAAAGGCAAAACAACCTTAAAGAATTTTTCACAAAGTTACTAGATTGATTAGATACATAAATGCGCTTGTGGTAGGACCAAAGTTTTTGGAATCCTTTTTATAATCAAAAACTCCACACAAAAACAATAAAATCCACACAAAAAAATCTAAACAAAAACTAAAACACAGCAGAAGGTTGAACTTAGCAAAATTTTCACTAACGAAACTTGATAGCAAAACAAGAGAATCCAATACTACCAGTAATAACAGGAATTGAATTAAGCAAAATGGAAGGTAAAAACCTTTTTTTTAAAACTCAAAACTATAGACAGGAACTGTAAATAAAGCAAACTCAGAACTCTTCGACAAGAGGTTTTTACAAAACGAAATGTTTTCCTTGTTTTAGAAAATATAAGAAAGGCATTTTTACTTATGTTAACATAGATTCAAAAAGAAATTAAAAAATAAAATTGAAAATAAAAAGATAGAATATAGACAAGAACCGGAAAGGAAACATTGACTCCGAAAAAAATTACTTAAAATAAAAACTTAAAAAAAAAATGACCTTAAATAAAAAATTAAAAAAAACACGTATTTTAAAAGTAGCTATAGCTATTTATACCGCAGCACAAAAAGATTGATGTAATAACACCCAAATGCATTGAAGGTTGTGTCTTTTAATAAGTGTATTAACTAAAAACTTTTGGATTTTCAAAGATGCCTTAACCGGAAAATTTTTTTTCTGAAACCGAAATATAAGACATCAAAAAATGTATGATACCAAAAACAAAAACACTTTCCCAAGGTGTTTTTGAATATTGATAAAAACAACAAGTTTTGTAGAGTTTTTTATGAATATAAGGTATATTTTTTTATATAAAGGAGACGGCGAGGTCTCCTCTAGACTATAAACTTGAGGGGTCCCTTCAAGACCTTAAAAATGGAATGTGCGTAGGGTTTGGGTCCCAACCACATTATAACTTCCCATTGAAAACAAAATCAGCCTCGGATATGAACCCCCACTAAGTTGACGACCACCGCAAACGAAAAACGGATAATTATTTACGGATTTGCACCTGGAATGTCCGGACCCTTTATAGGGAAGGTGCCACTGTCCAACTGGCGGAAGCCCTCGAAAAAATAAAGGCTGACATCACCGCCATCCAGGAGATGCGATGGAAAGGACAAGGCTGCTCTAAGAGAGCAGACTGCGATATCTACTACAGCTGCCATGCGGAGAAGCGCGAATTTGGATGCGGATTCGTCGTAAGTCGGAAACTACGCCATCTTGTTTCCCGGTTCACACCTGTGAACGAAAGGCTGGCGACAATCCGCGTCAAGGCGAAATTCTTCTACATCAGCCTTATTTGCGCACATGCCCCGACGGAGGAAAAGGACGATGCTGTCAAGGACACCTTCTACGCGAGCCTAGAGGACGTGTATGATCGCTGCCCGGCCCACGACGTAAAAATAGTTCTCGGCGATTTTAACGCGAAGGTTGGAAAAGAAGGCATCTTTGGCTCCACTGTCGGTCAGTTGTCTCCACGAGACCACTTCGAATAACGGTCTAAGACTGATCGACGTCGCCGCGGCGCGAAACATGGTAGTTAGTAGCACCAGATTCCAACACCCTGATATCCAAAAGGCAACCTGGCTGTCCCCGGATCAAAAAACGCGAAACCAAATTGATCATGTTGTGATCGACGGAAGGCACGCTTCAAGTGTACTGGATGTGCGCACATTTCGGGGCGTCAATATTGACTCCGACCATTATCTTGTTGCAGCCAAGATCCGCATGCGATTGTGCAATGCGAAGAATGTACGCACAGGTGTGCAACGAAAGCTCCATGTCGATAAGCTGCTATCACAACGGACCGCCGAGGCCTACTCCGCTCAACTCTCGGTTAAGCTCAACCAACCTTACTCTTGCCTCAACGACGCTGGCGGACTTTGGGCGCATATATCCCACTCCATGCGCACTGCTGCTGAAGAAGTCATTGGTTTTCGGCGCCCGCAACTTCGCAACCAATGGTATGACAAGGAGTGTCGCCAGCAGCAAAATACGCCGCATATAAAAAGACGCTGCAGTCAGCTGCAACGCGAGCCATGCACGAAAACTATCGCGATAAGAGGAAGGAAGAGAGATGCCTTTTCAGACGAAAAAAAAGAGACCAGGAAAAGCGTGAGCGAGAAAAAATTGAGGTGTACCAGGGCAAGAAGGATCCTCGAAAATTCTACCAGCAGGTTAAGCGTCTAACCCGAGGTTTCAAGCCCGGAGCATCCACTTGTAGAGATGAGAATGGTGATCTGGTTACAGATACGCAGTGCGACATTATGGAGAAAGCATTTTTCCAATCTGCTTGCAGGCGACGATACCAACAATTCCGCCCTTGGAGAATGCAGTCTGACACCACCAATCGACGATGATGGAGTGGAAATTCCACCACCTACCCATGACGAGGTTAAAGTTGCTATCCAGCGACTCAAAAACAACAAAGCCGCAGGTGCTGACGGCCTGGCTGCTGAATTGTTTAAAACCGAAGGCGTTGAATTGATAAGGTGCATGCATCAACTCATCAGCAAAATATGGCTAGCGGAAAGCATGCCCGACGATTGGAATCTCAGTGTGCTTTGTCCTATACTTAAGAAAGGAGACCCGACAATCTACGCCAACTACCGAGGTATCAGTCTTATTTCCATCGCATACAAGGTTCTTTCGAGCGTATTGTGTGAAAGATTGAAGCCGCATACCAAAACACTAATTGGACCTTATCAGTGTGGCTTTCGTCCTGGCAAGTCCACCATAGACCAGATTTTTACACTATGCCAAATCCTGGAGAAAACCCACGAAAACCAAATCGACACCCATCATCTCTTTGTTGATTACAAAGCTGCGTTCGATAGCCCGATTGAGATTGCCTGTACGCAAAAATGTCTGAGTTCGGTATACCTGCAAAGTTGATAAGGCTCTGCAAGATGACGTTGAGCAATACATGCAGCTCCGTCAAGGTAGGAAATGACCTCTCCGAAACCTTTAATACCGAACGAGGTTTCAGACAAGGCAACCCGCTATCATGCGATCTCTTCAATATCATCATGGAGGGGATCCTACGAAAGGCAGCTGTACATCGAAATGGTACCATTTTTTACAAAGGTGTCCAGCTCCTTGCGTATGCTGATGATATCGATATCATCGGCAGAACCAAGAGGGATGTAACCGCTGCTTTCGCCGCTATCGAAAAGGAATCAGCCAAAGTGGGTTTGACGGTGAACGAGGGCAAAAAAAAGTCTATGCTGTCTGCAAATAGGGAAGTGCGGCGTCTAGGCTCCCATGTTACAGCAGGTTAATATAACTTTGAAGTTGTCAAGGAGTTTACATACCTTGGCACCGCCGTAAACAGCAACAACAATGTCAGCCTGGCGATAAAGCGAAGAACAACAATTGCTAATAGGTGCTACTATGGGGTAAGTAAGCAATTAGGTTCCAGAGCCCTCTCTCGATCGATAAAAGTAACACTCTGCAGGACGCTCATCATACCTGTGCTTCTCTATGGCGCTAAGGCATGGGTGGTATCGCAAACAGATGCAGCCGCTCTTGGGGTGTTTGAGAGGAAAGTTCTTCGCAAAATCTTTGATCCTGTTCGAGTTGGCGACGACTATCGCATTCGAATGAACCACGAACTGTACGAGCTCTACGACGACATTGACATAGTCCAGCGTATAACAATTCAGCGACTACGTTGGCTGGGTCATGTCTTTCGTATGGATGAAGAAGCTCCAACGAAAAAGGTTGTAACGGCGATCTACCAACAACGTCGTTACAAAATATACCAACTCAATCTGCTAACGAATGCCTGTTAAGAACAACAAAAACATCACCACAAATTAGTCATACACAGCTAACGCATGACAAAACAGCCAGCATAGTATATAACAAATACAACATCACAACAAGTTAAACACACACAGCCAACGCATAGCAAACCAGCCAGCATAGTGTGCAGCAACAACAACATCACAACCAGTCAGACACACCGCCAACGCATGATAGAGCAACCATCAGCTATAAGCAGAATTTGTATAGCATGCAATATAATTCACAACACGTTTTGTAAATATACTATTTAAGACGAGCCAACTGTGTCGGCAGTGAGGGCGGCTCGAAGGCGTAGTGCCTTGTCCGTCTTTTACTTAGGGCGGCTCGAAGGTGTAGTGCCTTGTCCGTCTTTTACTTGGCAACGAGTAAACTCACTTTTTTATAGCAAAACACCGAAAGGCGGGTTGCTTGATACATACACTGTAGTTAGATTCCGTATTTTGCACTCGGTTGGACTTCACCGCGGCTTCGGTCAGTCGGATATCCTCCCGAATACTTTATAGTGGTGTTTGTTGCACTCGGTTGGACTTCACCGTCGGCTTCGGTCGATCGGATATCCCTCCGAATATTTAGCTTGTCGTGTTTGGGTTGGACTTCACCGCGACTTCGGTCAGTCGGCTATCCTCCCGAATACTCCGTAGTTGTGACTGTCGTATTTGGTCGGACTTCACTGCGGCTTCGGTCAGTCGGCTATCCCTCCGAATACTTAGCTTGTCGTGTTTGGGTTGGACTTCACCGCGGCTTCGGTCAGTCGGCTATCCTCCCGAATACTCCGTAGTTGTGACTGTCGTATTTGGTCGGACTTCACCGCGGCTTCGGTCAGTCGGCTATCCCTCCGAATACTTGTCGTTAAGCTACCGATTAGGGATTATATGAAGAAAGCATATGATAAATTTATTATTCTTATTATTGAAAAAGAAATATATTTATAAGTTATTTATACTACCTGCGAAATGTAAATATATATTTATCTTATTTAATACTTGTCGTTAAGCTTCCGATTAGGGATTATATGAAGAAAGCATATGATAAATTTATTATTCTTATTATTGAAAAAGAAATATATTTATAAGTTATTTATACTACCTGCGAAATGTAAATATATATTTATCTTATTTAATTTATACTACATACTACTACATAAAATATATAAATTACATTGTATAATTTAATGCTGCAAAAGATGTATGTATGGTACTTTTGTATATAATCATTTAACAGTAAGAGTATATTTTCCAAATCCAACGCACTCTGTCGAGCTCTGTCAAAGCCAAGTCGCATAAACTCGCCACGAACGCAATCATCGATATTTACCGAAGCACCGAATACCGACTACCACCGAACCAGAACCAGTAATCACCGAAGCAGAGTAAGAGAGGGCAATTGTTGGAAAATTATAGCTTGATATCCACGAATGATTGTTTGTTGTGTATTTGAAAAGACTTATGTACAAAATATATAGGCATATATATACATAAATAATCATAGAGATTATGATAATCATAGAGCCAACTGAACTTTAGTTGGCTAGTTGGCTAAAGTTTGAAAGTCACTAGAAAACATATGTTCAGTACCAAAAGTGACATTTGGACTCTTTTTTTTTTGTTTGATGTGACTGGACTTAATTTTTTCAGCAAAAATGTAAAATTTGTTGAATTTTTAACCAAATAGTTTTGAAACGTCTATAATTATATTGTAGTGCGGTGACTCCTTATCAAATGGAAATTGTTATCACTTTTGTTGATGAACACTAGTGTCCGACCGATTATGCGGCTTCGGTAATCGGCCGATATTGTGACCCTCGGCTTCGGCTTCGGCCGAAATAGCCGATTATTTTTGCCGAATGTTTTCTCTTTGCTAAATAATTTTTTTATAAGTTTTTAGAATTTTTCGAATTATTCAGTGAACTCCGTTCAAAATTCTACATTTGAAACATTTTTTATAATTCGTTTTGTTTTTCTCACCTTTTCTGTCCTTTCATGAGTTGGTGTTGACTCGTTTAAAATTTTATTCATATGATAAATGCAGCATTTCTTATGAATTGAATTGTAACGTTTTTGCTTTTGTTGTCGACTGAAATATAACAGCCGTGTTAAAAATAGAAATTTTCTGCCAGATTTCAGAAAGTATTTCTGTAGATTTTCTTTGACTGTCAATTACAAAATCATCCGAATTTAGCAAAAAAACTCTTGCGTTTAACTCGAATTTACTGATTTCAGCACTTTTTTTGTACTGAAATGAGAATGTAACAAAAGCATATAATAAATTTTGTCATTTTGTTACTTGAAATTATTTGTTTGTCATTCGGCTTCGGCTTCGGCCTTTGGCCGATTACTTATATTTTGCCGAAGATTCGCTAATGAACACCCGCAGCTGGCGAGCAATTATGTCGCAACCACGATCCAATTATCTGCGAGCAATGTTGACTAATAAGTTAAATGCCAGTGGCCGAATTCACAGCAGAATGGAGAATGTTAGTATTAATTGCATAACATGATATTTAATATATGTAATCAATCCTTGCTGATTAAGTTGCGGCGCTGGCTTCGCTGCGTGATGATGTTGCGGGAAGATCTTCAGATTGCTTAGGAGCACCGCCACTTTCAGTATCGGAAAACGAAGACGGAATTATTTTCTAGTTTTCCCCTCCCGAATAGGTTCTGTCACGTAGTGAATTTCATCTAACCTATTTCATTTTCAAGAAATGCAACTGAACACTTGCGTGCTCTAGCTCCAAAGAGAAGATATGTAGAAAGAAAGAAGCAAAATATAGGAGTGGAAATCCTAAGAAGTCAGTTTGAAGCTGACAAGACTTTTCAAAACAGATTATTGGCTGTTTTGATAGAAAGAACTCAACAAGATGCTGATTTTAAAGCCAAAGTTATAGAAATTTTGCAAAATCGCAACAAAATTGCAGAGATAAGTTGAAGCAAGATTCCAAAATATTCGATCAAATTGACTGATATTTATTTTGTTCAACTTTCTCTATTTTAATTCGCTTAGCTTTATAAGCCCTTGTTGGAAACATCGGTGGTTTCGGAAGGTCTATCTTTTGTTTCTTCACTTTGATAGTTTTCAACATTGTAGTGAATATATATGTTTTCAAATCAAGTACCTACCGAATAGCCATGAATTATGGTTAAGGATTTTATTTATCGCTAAAGATCCTGCGTTGGCATTTTGTCGTCATCCTCATCGTCACGTAAAACAAGAATTAAATGTAGGCTCCAAAACATTTTAATTTCATAAATTAAAATAATTAAAACAAATAAAAAGCACACACGATATCAATTAATCTATCGTGTCAATTCAATCGTCAAAACGATAGCATTTGACAGTTCTTGTGTTTGACATACATGAAGCAAACAAAACGATATCGTTATGACGATAGTAAAATTTTAAGGTTACGTGATGATGAGGTATCGTCCAAACGATATCGTCAAACGATGCTTATCTTACATGATGAGAGCCCAGTTTTTATCATATGGGCATTTCAATCGCTGAGGAGCAAAAAAATAAAGAAAGCTCAAAACAATTTTTTTTTCAAGTTTTCGATAGCATTTTATTAGCACTATATTTAGAAAAAACTTAGGTTCTCTAGATTTTATGTTTCCAAAATATTAGCTATAAACATGGCATCACTAGCGCGATAAAAAATGGAACTCGTTTTCGACTGTATCTAGAAAAATGCTAATATCTGCAAAACGCAACATAATATTTTAAAGCGGTTTATTGTAAATTACAAAAGATTAATGTGGCTTTCAAGAAATAGTTGTCATTTTGACATATTTCCATTTTCAGTAATAAGAATTAGTTAAAGTAATTTCAGCTAAATATTGCATTACCTACCAAAAACATCGTATATATTTTTTGTGAGTTTTATATTAGTAATATTTATAGAAAAAAATACATATGAGGCTAGTGAGAAGATTTATGCTTATTATTACGCCCATAAGCAGGCGTGGCACATATACAAAAGTGCATATACATATTATCCTGTTTTTGTATGTCCCCCTGTCTGTTGATATGATAACAGCCGTTATTATAAAGTTATCGTAATGAAATTCGTTATTTAAGCTTATATCGTAAAAAAAACGATCATGTTGGCAAATAATCCAAATAGGATGAAAACCACGTATATCTCCCATACAAATTGACGTTCTCAAAATGGATTTCTTAAAAATCTATTAAAAAATCAATCCATTGAATTGAGAACTATCACATGAGCTTTAATTTGAACTACACAGTGCAACACCAAAAAAAATAACCATATACGGACACCACTACGTGATAAAAGACTAAAAAAAAAAAGACCCGTGTCTCCCAATTTTCCCCAAAGTCATGCACTTTTTGTTTTATGGGCCACGCCTACCTCCCATACAACACAAATAATGAAAACTCTATAAAGAGGCTTATATAAAAGTTACAAAACTGAAACTCGGTATTTGTGTGTTCTATGTCAAAACTTAGGTGTGTTAGAAAAATGGGTGTTATCCACCCACTAACACTCCCACCTCCCATACAACCCCAAAATTGAAAACTCTATAAAGAGACTAATATTAAAGTTACAAAACTGAAACTCGGTATTTGTGTGTTCTATGTCAAAACTTAGGTGTGTTAGAAAAATGGGTGTTATCCACCCACTAACACTCCCACCTCCCATACAACCCCAAAATTGAAAACTCTATAAAGAGACTAATATTAAAGTTACAAAACTGAAACTCGGGATTTGTGTGTTCTATGTCAAAACTTAGGTGTGTTAGAAAAATGGGCGTCATCCACCCACTAACACGCCCACCTCCTATACAACCCCAAAATGTAATATTTTATAAAAAGGCTTATATTTATGCTTCAGAAAAACAATTTGATATGTTTGTATTTTAGACACATAAAACTAACAAAATTTTCTAAAATCTCATACAAAAAGCTCTCCAATTTAAGATTATTTAACCCTTAAGAATCAGTCGTGGGGGTATTTTAACTTCGGCCAAGTCGAAGATATACCTTACTAGTTTTTTAATATTTTTGTAATAGATAGCATAGTAACTCAATGTTGAAGTAAATAAAAAACAAATGAAATTAAAAAACGGTGTTAAGAATCATCTCTAGGAAGTTTATATGTTTTAGAAATTTGTTTATTGAGATCTTAGGTACATTTTTGTAGTTGATTGTTTCCTTGAATTTTGAACGGTTTGCTACCTATGGACCTGAACATGGGAAAAAAGGTAAAAAAAAATCGAAATTTTTTAAGTTTTTTGCGATTTTGACCTGGAAGGTGAAGTTTTTTGGATTTTATATGTTGGCAATTTTTGTTCCTTATGACAAGAGCTACAACTTTGCTCTGAGAGTAAATCGAAATTCTGAACGGTTTACAAGATATGAGCCTGAGAAAATGATCACATTTTTACGAAAATGATACCGAGGCCCCAAATCTTTGGGGGCCCATAAAACAAAAAGTGCATGACTTTGGGGAAAATTGGGAGACACGGGTCTTTTTTTTTTAGTCTTTTATCACGTAGTGGTGTCCGTATATGGTTATTTTTTTTGGTGTTGCACTGTGTAATAAATCTCATGCGTAAATTGTTATGTTGAATTTTTGTCTTGTACACACATACTTAGACAAAAAGTTGCGCTTGTGTTAGAAGCTCTGCCAACGCTGTGCATCACTGATTTAGGTACAAGAACGCGACATTCGAAAAGCAATTAAAGCAATATAAAAAATTTACCGTTAATCGAGCTTTGTTTAGTATCTTTTTGTTTGTAGTTGATAGATGGATTTTATAAGAAGAGTGCAAACATAACGTTAAAAAATAAACGAAAAATGCTAAATAGAAAAATCCATTCAAAGTAGCATAAAACCATATTTCTCAGATATCAGGCTAATTTTCTCAGAATAAATTCTAAAATGAGTTGCAAGTGCAGTTAATTCTAAAAATTCGAGCAATTATTTTAAATAATAACAAGAACATTATTTGTTTATTTAACATTTTTGTTTTCGGTCCCGGTAGACCATTCTGTGGAAATGCCTATATCTTTTCCTTTGAATCTTTTACTTTTTAATGTCAATGTTCAAATTGACTGTCTTGTCCCTTAATAAGTCGTTAGAAAAAACGAGATAGCACGAGTGCTCGTCTTATATGTCATTATTTCTTCTGACAATTTTATTTTGTTCTAGTCTTGAGTTGAGTTGTGTTTACATTTAAATGATTTTTGCTTATTTTAAACAATTAAATAATCTTCTATTCTATTTTTTTCTTTTCAGGTTTCTTTCTTCTTCTTTTCTTTCAGGTTTTATTGTCTTTATTCGACCATGGCTTACTTTCTTGTTCTTTTTCAGTTCTTGGCTGTCTTTTTGTACTGGAACAAGTCGTGCTTTTGTTGGTCTAAGAAGTGGTGCACTGGTTTTTTGGATTTTAAAAAAAAACCCATTTTGCATCCACTCCAACCCTTGTGTCAAACCCTTTCCTATGCATATGCTGTATATCAATGCCAAACAGTGTCCTGTTTCGGCTGTTTTCTATTTGTTTTCTACGCTCAGCTATTGCATTGTTTTGCCTTTTCCAGGACACGCTCACTTTATTCATTTGTGGCTCGAGGAAAAATATACCTTACTTACTTACTTAGGTGGCCATGACAACCCGTTGACGGGTTACGGCCGACTTCATCAGTTCTCGCCAGGCGTCTCTGCTTCAAGCGCGCCGTCTCAAATCTGTTTCACCAAGCGCGGTAAGGGCTTCCTCGGCCTGGTCAATCCATCGGAGGCATGGTCTTCCTCTTCGTCGTCGACCCTCGGCTTTCGCCTCAAACACCTTGTAAGGGGGGTTTTCTCAAAGGCTGAGGTATGACTCAGCCGCTCCAGGATCAAACGAAGGACCCTCGAACCTCCGTTAAATAAAAAGACTTGTTGGTTTTAATATTTCAAGTACAATTAGTTTTATTGAATAATCTCTATGATTATTTATGTATATATATGCCTATATATTTTGTACATAAGTCTTTTCAAATACACAACAAACAATCATTCGTGGATATCAAGCTATAATTTTCCAACAATTGCCCTCTCTTACTCTGCCTCGGTGATTACTGGTTCTGGTTCGGTGGTACTCGGTATTCGGTGCTTCGGTAAATATCGATGATTGCGTTCGTGGCGAGTTTATGCGACTTGGCTTTGACAGAGCTCGACAGAGTGCGTTGGATTTGGAAAATATACTCTTACTGTTAAATGATTATATACAAAAGTACCATACATACATCTTTTGCAGCATTAAATTATACAATGTAATTTATATATCTTATGTAGTAGTATGTAGTATAAATTAAATAAGATAAATATATATTTACATTTCGCAGGTAGTATAAATAACTTATAAATATATTTCTTTTTCAATAATAAGAATAATAAATTTATCATATGCTTTCTTCATATAATCCCTAATCGGTAGCTTAACGATAAGTATTCGGGAGGATAGCCGACTGACCGAAGCCGCGGTGAAGTCCAACCCAAACACGACAAGCTAAGTATTCGGAGGGATAGCCGACTGACCGAAGCCGCGGTGAAGTCCGACCAAATACGACAGTCACAACTACGGAGTATTCGGGAGGATAGCCGACTGACCGAAGCCGCGGTGAAGTCCGACCAAATACGACAGTCACAACTACGGAGTATTTGGGTGGATAGCCGACTGACCGAAGCCGCGGTGAAGTCCAACCCAAACACGACAAGCTAAATATTCGGAGGGATATCCGATCGACCGAAGCCGACGGTGAAGTCCGACCGAGTGCAACAAACAGCACTATTAAGTATTCGGGAGGATATCCGACTGACCGAAGCCGCGGTGAAGTCCAACCGAGTGCAAAATACGGAATCTAACTACAGTGTATGTATCAAGCAACCCGCCTTTCGGTGTTTTGCTATAAAAAAGTGAGTTTACTCGTTGCCAAGTAAAAGACGGACAAGGCACTACACCTTCGAGCCGCCCTAAGTAAAAGACGGACAAGGCACTACGCCTTCGAGCCGCCCTCACTGCCGACACAGTTGGCTCGTCTTAAATAGTATATTTACAAAACGTGTTGTGAATTATATTGCATGCTATACAAATTCTGCTTATAGCTGATGGTTGCTCTATCATGCGTTGGCGGTGTGTCTGACTGGTTGTGATGTTGTTGTTGCTGCACACTATGCTGGCTGGTTTGCTATGCGTTGGCTGTGTGTGTTTAACTTGTTGTGATGTTGTATTTGTTATATACTATGCTGGCTGTTTTGTCATGCGTTACAGTAGACCCTAATCGAATGCGTGTTGCGTTGCGCTTCCTAGCGACACGTAAATTTTGTATACGCTTAGCCTAAACAAAAGCGCTGCGTACAATCGAAAACATATATGTTCCCAGTCGGAAAAATCGCTTCCTAAATAATTCATGTTTAGCTTATGGTGGTGAAAACAGGATCATGCTGAAGTAAGTATGTTGTTTGATACATAAGGAGCACCTTACATCTTCACTTACGACTGCAACTGCAAAAGGAATGCACGTTTAAGCCGATCATGTCTTCGTGTGATCATTTCCATATGTACATTATTGCATAAAGCAAGAGACATGCAGTGGTGTGATGACATAACGGTATTTGACTATCGTTACGAAGATGTTAAGTGTAGCAAAAAACCAAAAAAAAAAACTAATAAAGAACAATCTTATGGTGAACGGCGGTGTAGTAAGATCATTCGTCGTTGCGCATACAAAAATGGCTATGTGTAAAAATAAGATTTTTTATTTATTTTACTGTATGTACAATTATATATCTTCTCTATAAAAATTACGATTTAATACTTCATTTAAACCTTCTTCGCAACGGAAGCCTTCTTCTATATGCAAGTCGTATATCAATACAGTACGGGTGCCTTACGCTGTCTTGCATACATCCTGCTTATTAAATAAAGTGCATAAGCATGGAAGCCCGATTGATTCCGATTGTCGAAAGTACATTCCCTGCACTTTATTTTAGTAAAGGGTTACGTAAGCACGTATGATGCATATCATACATTACAAAAGGAAGCTTATAGTGCCGATCATGCCTGTGTAAAAGTAATGGGCATTTGGTATTGAAGTTTTCATGCCCTGCGGATGAAAAATAAGTAAAGAATAATTCATTATGTAAGGATGGATTTTCCCACTGGGTTTTCCTTGTTGCTTTTATGTGTTTGTTGCTCTCTGTTCGAATATTTTTGTTTTATGCAGCCAACTTCACAACCGAACGCACTATCAAAATAGGAAATTCGAATCGAGTTGCGCTAGTGCGTTGCGCATTTCGGTAGGCTTCATATAAAATGTATGTGCATGAACCAATTCTGATAGAAGCGCAACGCAACACGCATTCAATTAGGGTCTACTGTTAGCTGTGTATGACTAATTTGTGGTGATGTTTTTGTTGTTCTTAACAGGCATTCGTTAGCAGATTGAGTTGGTATATTTTGTAACGACGTTGTTGGTAGATCGCCGTTACAATTCCCCCTCCACTTCGCGGAGTGATACATCACGGCATGAAACGATAGAAAAAAAGAAAAAAAAACAAAAGATATGAGAAAAGGCAAGAAAAAAAGATCGTGGGCGAGTTAAGGTATTGTTTTTTTTTTTTTTTTTTTTTTTTTGAATACAATAATATCACTGCCGCCGCAGGTACTGCCAAAAATCCTGCCACTGCCGCTGTAGGTGCCAACCAAAACCCTGCCACTGCCGCCGCAGGTAATGCCAAAAATCCTGCCTTTGCCGCCGTAGGTACCAACCAAAACCCTGCCACTGCCGCCGCAGGTGCTGCCAAAAATCCTGCCTCTGCCGCCGTAGGTGCCAACCAAAATTCTGCCACGGCCGCCGAAGGTAACAACGCAAGTTCATACAGCGAGGAGCCAATATTATCAAGGAATTCAACTGCCATAACTACAGTCAACTACCAGATTCCAAGTCAGCAGGAAATTCTCCAAACTATGCAAAGGCAACTTAACGCTTTGGAACAAGAACTAAAAACTTCAATCTCAAACATTAAATAGGGCCCTTCAAAGTCACACAGCGCCAATGCTCGAAGTCACTGCGCCGTTAACAGTGCCGTACACAAGCATGTCACCGATTCCGTTAATCACCAATATAGCTGCATCACCTTCATCTTCGTTAACCGCCACAGTGTCGAACATAGCCACGTCATCAATTCCGTTAATTGCCAACAAAGTAACATCACCCATGCCTTCGTTTGTCACCACAGTTCCAAATATAGTTGCGCCATCGCATCCGTTAGCCATCAATACATTTGTAACAAATACAATAGCTGCGCCGTCGCTGCAAGAATCAAATGCAACGCTTCGTGTTCATAGCAACGAAACTTCAATACCGACTAACATAGCAACGCAACCATCGCCTGCAAATCGATTAAGACAAACTGGGCACATTGGAAACGACAATTGGGCTATGTCAAATACTTTGTCAGAATTTGCACATAATCATTCTTCAGACACTAACTGCATAACAACGCAAGCTCACTCAGCCAAAGGTTCAAGACTTGCCTGAATTCAGTGGTCAAGCAGAGGATTGGCCAATGTTTTCTACAGCGTATGTTCAGTCCACCGCAACCTATAATTACACAAATTTAGAAAACAGTCAACGCTTGCAAAAATGTTTGAAAGGTGAGATCTAGGGAAACGGTGAGGTCATTGTTGATTCATCCTGACAACGTGTCGGCTGTCATGGAACAACTTCAAATCAAATCGTGCCTTGTTGATGGCTGTCGAAAAAGGGACCATAAATTATTACACGAGAACAGCCAAGTTAGCAGCAGTCAACAAGAATTGAATCGCATTGGCAATTCTCACCCATCGCCACATACAGCTAGACATGTTGAAAGAGAAAACGAAGCCGTTCTGAGCTGCGCAGTCAACGTAGTAAAGAAAAATAATTTACTTTTTCGCGTGCTACCAGTATTGCTGTTTGGGCCAAATAAAAAAATTGAAACATATGCCCTGCTGGACGAGGGCTCGTCGATAACTATGATTGATAATGCGCTTATAAAAGAACTAGGTCTTCAAGGTTACCAACGTCAATTGAATGTTCAATGGTTTGGAGGAAGAGCTGCTAAAGAGCCAGCAACGGTCGTTGATATGCATATTTGTGGTGTTGGTATAAACAAAAGGTATAAGTTAAGTAATGTTTACGGAGTGTCAAACTTGAGTTTACCAATGCAAAGCCTTCACGCAGATGATCTTAATTGAAATAATAGCTGCATTAATAAACTTCCGACGCGGCCATATTCCAACGTTACTCCAAAATTATTAAAAGGGTTTAGATCACTCTCATCTTGGCTTGCCTACAGAAACTATAAAGTTAAATGAAGGTGGACCATACGCAGCCAAAACTGATTTAAGATGGGTCGTGTTTGTCCCAACAAAAGAGACTGCGCCAACAATATCTTCCTGTTTGATGGTAAATAATACAAGCAAGTATGACTTGCATGAACTAGTGGCTGTGTATTTTGTTACAGATAGTTTTGGTGTTAGGTCGGCACCAGCCATAGAAACCAAAGATGACCTGCGAGCTCGTTGTAAACTTCAAGCAACCACCAAAAAAGTAAATGGCAGATTCAAGCAGGTCTCCTTTGGAAAGAAGACAATGTAGAGTTGCCAGATAGTTACAATATGGCCAAAAAGAGGTTGGTTGCAATCGAACGCAAAATTAAACGTGATTCTACGTTTGCCGCCGCCTACATTGAAATTATGAAAGGTTACGTCACTAAGCAGTACTCTCGTAAGCTGCAGCCAGCAGAAGCTATAATTCTCGGACCAAGGACATGGTATCTTTCCCACTTTGCCGTCGTAAATCCAAAAAAGCCAGGAAAGATGCGAATGGTGTTTGATGCCGCTGCTATGGTGAACGGTACCTCATTGAATGCAACTCTACTTAAAGGCCCACAGCAGTATCAACCAATGCCATCGGTGCTGTATAATTTTCGAGTTGAAGCAGTAGCCGTCTGCGCGGACATAAAGGAAATGTTCTACCAAATGATAGTCCGGCCGGAAGATAGATGCTCGCAAAAATTTCTTTGGCGCGATGGAGATGATAGTCATCCACCTGATATTTATGAGATGGTCGTTATGACATTCGCTATTAAATCCATTCTTGATCACCACTATGTCGACGACTTTGTTGATAGCTTTGAGTCGGTGGCGCAAGCCATTAATATCGCAAAGCAAGTGCGCGACATACACAAAGACGCCGGATTTATTTTACGCAATTTTACATCAAATTCGCTGGAGGTAGCTGAGGCACTAGAGGGTGACGACAAAAACGCTAGTGTAAATTACACTTATTGGTCAGAAGATAGTCTCACAACAGAAAAAATCCTTGGAATGTTTTGGCAGCCAAGAAGTGATACATTTAGATTTCACTTAAAATTTCACCATGTCGATGCTGAAGTTATTAATGGGAGTAGATTCCCTACCAAAAGAGAATTGCTGAGCATAGTAATGTCAGTATTCGATCCTATGGGATTTTTATGCAATTTTTTAATAGTCACAAAATTAATAATGCGTGAAGCTTGGAGGCATCGCATAGGCTGGGACGAATGTCTACCCGATTACATTAACAAGGCATGGAACAGGTGGCGTCAAGATTTGAGAAAAGTTGTCAACATTCAGATTCCTCGCCATTATTTCAAACAAGTTCAGCCACAAAAGCTTGAGCTACACATCTTTGTAGACGCCAGTCAGGAGGCGTTTTCAGCAGTATCATATTGGAGAGCTATTAACATCGCCGGTCAAGTAGAGGTATCTTTTATTTGTGCCAAGACCAAGTGTGCACCTTTGAAGCCGTTGAGTATACCCCGCCTTGAACTCCAAGCGGCAGTTCTAGGAACACGTTTGGTGCAGAACATAATCGAAAGCTATTCTCTACATGTTACTCGCTGTGTTCTTTGGACAGACTCGAAAACAGTTCTCAAGTGGATCGCATCGGAGCAACGTCGCTACAAGCGACATTTGTGGCTCATAGAATAGCTGAAATCTTGGCCGCCACGGATGTGTCAAATTGGAATTGGATACCCACTGACAGCAATGTTACCGATGAAGCCACTCGGTCCAAGCTCCTAGTAGACTTTAGCTCTTCATCACGATGGCTAAACGGCCCAGAATTTTTGTTGAAAGGAAAAGATATGTGGCCATCTGAAACATGCCATGACTTGTCAGAAGAAGATGGTGAAGAATAACTTCGTCCGAAATTCACCCTTTTAGCTGTGAATAACATTTTCATAGATTATAACCGGTTTTCTTCCTTGAGCAAGATTAAACGGACAATTGCCTGGGTTATAAGGTTTGTCAAGCGATGCTAAAAAACAAACAGTTCTGGTGGAAAACAAAGTTTAACTGTCGCCGAGCTCGAAGAAGCTGAAGCAGTCTTTTTGAAAAGAGTTCAAGCAGAGGCATATAGTAACGAGGTCAGCAGAATTAACAACGGTCAGAGCCTAGACAAAGATTGCATTTTATTTACTTTGACGCCATACATTGATAGTGAGGGTATTCTACGCGTCAATGGTCGCATTGATGCAGCCAGTTTCCTATCATATTGTACGAGGCGACCGATTATACTCCCACCAAACCACTTGTTTACCAAATTAATTGTGAATCATCACCATTGTCTAATGAAACATCAAAACCACGAGGCAACGATTTGTGAGATTCGTCGCAGATTTTGGGTGCCCCGTTTAAGGCAAGTCTTAAAAGGAGTAGTAGCAAGCTGTTATATGTGCAAAATAGCGCGCGCCGTGCCAGTAGTACCATATATGGGCTCTTTACCAGAAGATCGTCTGACGCCATATATAAGCCCATTTTCATTTACTGGCTTAGACTATTTTGGACCGCTCACTGTTACAATCGGGCGACGTACGGAAAAACGTTGGGTGGCGTTGTTTACTTGTCTCACGATACGGGCCATTCACTTAGAGATCGCCCACGACTTGTCAACTGATGCGTGTATTTTGGCGATTAAAAATTTTACAAATCGCCGAGGGCTCGGCACGAATTCGCAGCGACAACGGCAAGAATTTTATAGGTGCTGACCAAGTTGCAAAACGGTTCGATGAAGTGTTCGATTGTGGCCAACTCCAGGATGAAGTGACTTCAAAGGGGATCGAGTGAATATTTAATTGTCCATGTAATCCGTTCGAAGGTGGTATTTTGGAGCGCATGGTGCTGTGTGTGAAAAGGGTTCTGAATCATACGCTTAAAGAAGTTGCTCCACGAGAGCATACACTGCATTCATTTCCCATTGAGGCAGAGACCGTTGTAAACTCGAGACCATTAACTCACCTACCGGTATCTGTCGACCAAGAGGAGCCGCTTACTCCGAATAATTTTTTGCTCGGATCACCAAATACTGCTCAAATACCGAGGGTTATTGATGTGCCAGAAAAACAATGCGTTGTGAGGAAACAGTGGCAAATTTCACGCCAGTTTAGAGATCGTTTTTGGAAACGTTGGATAGCCGAATATTTGCCGATACTGACACGTCGTACAAAGTGGTGTCAGAAAACAAAAGCTTTACAGGCTGGAGATTTAGTCTTCGTATGTGATTCAAATATGGCAAGAAAAAAGTGGTGTCGTGGCAGGGTAGAACAAGTTTATTGTGGCAAGGATTCAGTAATAAGACGAGCAGACGTGCGAACCAAAACAGGCATTTTTCGTCCACCAGTGTCCAAGTTGGCCGTTCTTGACTTGGATGGTAGTGAATCGACTGAGTCGATCCACGGAGGCGGGAATGTAGCAGAACGACCACTGTGAAATAGTCTATTGTGAATCTTATCGGAGTCTGCACTTCACACTCTGTTTATTTTTGTTCTTCGTTCGCTTTGCCTTATTCTTTCCTTTTTAAAATACTCAAATCATTAGTTTTCTTGTCACGGAGAACAGATTGGAGTGCAAACTGCGGTAAGATATATTTGTTGTACAATATTAAAAACTAATTTGCTCCTTTCAAGAAATAAATGCCATTTATTAGGCTACATTTTATGTATGGCCTTTTATTAAATTTCGAGCTCCATCCGTGATACAAGTGTTAATTTAAATTAAAAATGAAATCATTATTAATCCACTCATTATTATCTACTCATTATATCTTTTAAAAACTTCCATTATCCGGTTTGGTGGTGACTTGATGAGTTGTCCAATGTAAGATTTCGGATTAGCTTTTGTAATGGCACTTGTAGAAAAATGTGAAATTATTTCCGGTTTTATATTTGTTTATAATATTGAATAAGCAACTCACCACAAACTCTTATATTCAACATAATGCATTCTATCTTATTTCCTTTCAAATTTTTATCATATTGCTTTCATTGATATATAATAAAATCAGCAAGGTAAAAATTTGGCCCGGAAATTGTGGCTTGACCGAGCTTCTTGACTAAGATAACAACGTTTTTCGATATTTTATATTTGTGACTGGAGACAGTGAACACAAGCAAAAATTATACTCTAAAGAAAAAAATAATATACTTTAATTTAATTGAAGTGGAGTCATTCCACATAAAAACGTCTAATATGTGAGCTGAATAGTCTCCGACTGTAATGAAAAAAATCGAGGATGACCTTATGGGTGACCTGAGATGACCTTATGGGTGACCTGAGATGACCTTATGGGTGTCTTATGATAAAAACCGTAGTCATTAATTTTTTAGGTACCTTACTTCGGATCGGCACCCATTCGTAATTCCAAAATGAGCAATTTTTATAGAACTCTTAATAATTTGGTCTAAATTCACCAAAATGTCTCATTTAAAAAGCTTTTATGGTGTGTGTATTGGATAATATGGTTTTGGTCTTGGAAAATACTATTTATACTATTAATACTATTAAATAGACTGATAGAACAGGGGGGTAGTTACAATTTTGAATCAGGGGGAAAATATGGGGTAATAACCCCCTTAAGGATTTGAGGTCTTGTAGCCTTCAGATCTCAGGGCCTTGGGCATTTCGGTCATGAGGCCTTCGGTCCTTGGGACCTTCGGGTCTTGTGGTCTTCAGATCATGAGGCTTTCAGGTCTTGGGACCTTCGGGTCTTGTGGTCTTTGGATCATGAGGCCATCGGGCCTTGGGTCCTTGGGGTCTTGGAGCCTTGGGGCTTTGACGCTTAGGCTTGGTGACTTAGGGTTGGAGGGTGCGGTCGAGAGGCCTTGAATTCTTGGAGCCTTGGGCGCTTGGGCTGTGCGCTTTGGCACTTGGGGAGTGAGCTCATGGCATATGTTGACAATATAATAAAATTTTTCTAAACATATTTTGCTGTCGCCCTCTTTATAAGAAATGAAAAAAAATCTATCTACGCTGCTGGTGAGCTTGGAGTGATTTGTGTGGTTTGGATAGAAAGCTTTATCAATTGTTAGCGTTTGTTTGTGTGTGTGTGTGTTTTTTTTTTCCCCGTGAGATGAAAAGCATCGAAAGCCTGAGTGCAGGACTTTAATCCGCTAAAAACACCTCTCCACCTGACCCCTATATCCCCCCGGTACTACCGTTAAGTATTGCTACGGAAGGATGGAAGACTGAGCACTTATAGCTCACTAGTCAGCTGTCGTTAGTATTGTCATGTTTTTATGTACCCCTTCTATTATCCGTGTAGGATACTTGCACTCTGGTACAGACACCCAATACTAATCTCAAACAAGAACTACCGTCCACTAGCTAGCAGCCATGCTGATTGGTTGCTCTCCTTTTTTCCAAATTAGAATGTTTATTCTACGGGGGGAGACCGCTTCGGGAGCTGATCCCTACACGCAGGCGCATGGTCTGACCCCTGCGGGGTCTTCTTGTAAGGGGATGACGAAAACGCAACGTCGACTACGGTCCCTAGCAAGATGAACGTTTATGTTCAAACCCCCTGGCAAGGTTGGGTATTCTTTATTCCTCTATACTTCTTATAGCGTTGCGAAGTCTTTCTACTCGGCGCAATTCTTTCATTATCGCACATGCCGTGTTGCAAACTGAGGTCTAGTTTCCTTCTGAGGTAAGCATTATGTCCACCAAAGTTTCCACTGTTGGCGACCTTCTACTCTATTGCTTAGCTGTAGTCATTCTGGATTAAACTTTGGGCAGACGAAGAAAACATGCTCTGCATCTTCAATAACATTTCTTGTACAGAAACTGCAGAAAGGATTTTCTTCGTGGTTGAATTTATGTAGGTACGATTTAAAGCAGCCGTGCCCAGTAAGTATTTGGGTGAGATAGTAGTCTACCTCGCCGTGTCGTCTATTCAGCCATGGTTCCAAATTTGGAATAAGACGTTGCGTCCATCGTCCCTTGTGTGATGCCACCCAGCGCATCTGCCACATCGCCACACTGCGGTCACGTGTTATCCTACGTTTTGAGGATTTAGGCAAGTCGCTTGGGAGTGAGCCATATATCACGCTCTCAGTCGCTAGAAGATCTAGAAAGAGAGTTCCCGCCACAACCAGTGCTGCGTCTGAAGAGACAGTTCGGAATGCACAGCATACTCTTAGTGCGCAGATGCGATAAACCGAATCTATGGTTCGTAAATAGGAGCTAGATTTGATAGCCTCGGCCCATATGGGGGCTGCGTGCAAGAGTATAGATCTAACGACAGTGACAATAAGCTTTCTACGGTTTTGTCTCGGGCCTCTGGTATTCGATAGAATCCTTGTTAACGCTGCAGCAACGCTTCCCGCTTTTTTCGCTTTCAGCCTATGGTCGATCATGACGCCAAGGTACTTAACGAATGGTTTCGATACAATTGTATGGTCACCAACCGATATTTTAGCGGACTCAACGACTTTCCGGCTGCTTATAAGTACTGTCTCCGTTTTGTGCTCTGCCAGACAGAGCCCCGCTGTGTTCAGCCACTGCTGTACTACCATTACCGCTTGGTTGCACTTGTGCTCTACTTCGTGCAAATGCTTTGCTACGACTACGAGGGCAATGTCATCTGCAAACCCGATTATGTGGGCTCTATCCACAATTTTGGGCTCTATCCAATTCTGGGTTTCAATTCAAATGTGTCATAACGAATAGACGTGTTTTGTGTTTGCTCGTCTTAAGCAAGCTTTTCTAAGTGTTATTTTAACCGAATAAATCTAAAACGCGGTGAAATTAAAGAATATTGCTATCTTTGACATTGTGCTTAAGCAGTATTCGATTAAAGCAGAAATCACTGTCTTTTAGCAATTTCTATTGCTGACTATACATAAAAACACAGTTTGATTTGTTCCCGCCAATTAATCCAACACTACAATGTCAACTAACACAATTGCCACTAGAGCTTAAGCTTTGCACTCAAAAAATCTGCTCTTGACACCGACGCAGTCTGGCTCTCCGATGACCAACAACTCTGCTCTAACTATTGATCAGCTGACTCAGCGCCTAAATAAACAAACGGAGACGCTTATTAGTAGAATGCAGAGCGAACTAAGCAAACTCCGTGATGAGCTTAATCTAAAAATAGAAGACATTGAGAAACGATGGGTGGAAAACATAAACAGCGTTAATGATGCGTTAGCTGACGTCGTGGTGCGCGTTGAAAAAATTGAGGCCGATGCTGAAGCTTCTGGAGTGGCTGCATTGAGGGAGGAGATGATGGTGTTAAAAAAATTTGCTGATGATCTTGAACGCAAAGAAGTTGCTGCGGATGCTGTGCTGTTTGGAGTCCCAGTGAGTAATGATGAGAATCTGACTCTGATGTTCAACAAGTTGTGTTTTAACATCGGCTTCAGACCGCCTCCACTTAAGAGTGTGTTCCGTATTAAGAGCGCGTATCGTAGAACACAAAAAACTCCAATAGTTGTAAAGTTCTCCAGCTCCTATGAAAGAGATGCAGTTCTTCGGACTGCAGCTCTGTATAGAAGAAACAACGGTAGAGACCTTATGCTTGGTGACTTGGGACTCAATTCCCACTCAAGCATATACCTCAATGAGAGCCTAACAAAGTGCACTCGTCAACTTCACCAGAGTGCTATCAAACTCAAGCGCTCTAAACAACTGTTTTCTGCTCATGCTAGGAGAGGCCAAATTGTTGTCAAGATGCATGAAAATGGTGAAAGCTATGTAGTCGATGACCCAAGCCAACTTGCTGCTTTAGTTGCGGGTGAGCTGTCTGAAAACGTTTAGAATGAGAATAATACATAGTGTTAATAATTTAATGTTCTTATGATTAATATCTCTCTTCTTTCATCTCTCTTTCTTTTTCGATTTTATTCTTAAGTTAATTAGTGTTCACAAATGTAAAGATATCTGGTTACCCGAATTTTACTCTTTTCCTATTATGTTTGTCTATTTTGTTACTTTCTTGGTTACTTGGTACGCCTATAGTTACTCTTGCTTGTTTGACAGTTTATCCAATGATTGGAACTAATAATAATACTAGTGGTGCTAATGAAAATAACAAGTCTCTGATAAATGTTTTATGTGGAAGATACTCAGGCCTTAAAGTGGTACATTTTAATGCTAGGAGCTTAAATTCTAACAAGTTGGACTACTTGAAATTTGTGTTTGAGGAATCGTCTACTGATGTGATATGTGTATCTGAAACCTGGTTCTGTTCTGATGTGAACGACTCAGCTTATGCCATAAACAACTTTAACCTTTTTAGGAACGACAGGCTAAATAGAAGAGGAGGTGGTGTTGCCATCTACTGCCGTAGTAGTTTGAAAGCTAATGTTTTGTGTCTGATAAAAGTATTAAAATTCTGTTATCCTGTGTTTATAACCCCAATAAAATGTTTAGTTTAAATCCTTTCTTCACTGCATTGTCTGCCTTATCGATTGATTTTAATTTCTTTATTATATGTGGGGACTTCAATGTTAACCTTCTTTGTCGTGACAATATAACCGAAACTTTATATGATTATGTATCGTCCGTCGGTCTGTCAATTGTTAATGAAACTATGCCAACGCGATTCTCTAATAATGATGTCCCTAGTCTTCTGGATTACTTTATTGTCTCTTATATTTCTTCCGTTTTGCTGTTTGATCAAATCTATTTTCTTTCTGACCATGACTTAATTTTTTGCACTTTCGACATACAGTTATCACAAACAGTTACTTCTAAAACGATTTCCTACCATGACTTCAAATCCATTAATTTCCAAGCCTTGAATCATGAAGTCTGCCTCACTCCCTGGAATGAAGTCTGGTTCTGCTCGAGTGTTGATGATAAATTAACGTCTTTCTCTAACAAACTAAATGCCCTTTTTGCATGTCATGTTCCAGCTCGAGTGGTTGTTATCAAAAATGCCTCATGCCCTTGGTATACTGCAGAAGTTCAAAGTGCAATTAAAAAACGCAATAAGCTGCACAGGATGTGGAAGATGAATCTCTCACCGGATAAATGGGAAAACTATCGGGCGGCACGGAATGCCTCAGTTTTCATAACTAGACAATCCAAAATAAGGTATTACTCTGATAAATTAAAAGCAACGCTTCCCTCCAAAGTACTCTGGCGAAATATTAAAAATCTTGGTATTGGTGACAAACCTGCGGTCGGCTGTTTAGTTGATGCTGATATTCTTAACGACTTTTTCTTAAATAATAATATGAATGCCATTACTTCAGATGAACTACCAACTGCTTTTGTTCATACTAACTTTCAATTTTCCAATGTGAGCGAATATGAAGTCTGTAAACAGATTATGAAGGTAAAGTCTAATGCGACTGGAGAGGATGGAATTTCGACAAGATTTATCAAACTTATTCTACCCCACGTATTTGGCTCGCTTTAACACATCATAAATCATTGCTTTACGACGTCCTCTTTTCCTCAACATTGGAAAATTGCCAAAAAGCTGCCTATTGCAAAAAAATCTTCTGCATGTGAACCAAATGATTTTAGGCCCATCAGTATTTTGTCTTCACTATCAAAGGTATGTGAAGCAATAATGACTGAGCAGATTTCCAATTATTTGGCTAATAATAACCTCTTATCTGCACTGCAATCTGGCTTTCGTTGTGATCACAGTTGCTCAACTGCTACTTTAAAAGTTCTAGATGATATTCGATTACCTTATGATGAAGGGCATTACATTACTCTGCATGCTTGATTTCTCCAAAGCATTTGACTCCGTAAATCACACCTTAATCTGCCAAAAACTTAGATGCAGGTATGGTTTTTGTAATAATGCTGTAGATCTCTTAAGATGCTATTTGTCGAATAGAACTCAGAGAGTTTATGTTGGCAATAGATGTTCGCGACTCAAGTCAGTACGCAGTGGAGTGCCTCAAGGCTCAGTTTTTGGCCCATTGCTTTTTTCTTTATTCATAAACGACATTTTTCCATCTGTAAGCATGCTTCTATGAATGCTTATGCAGATGATGTTCAATTACACCTCTCTCACAGGACTGGTCTCCTGGAAGACCTCAGCTGCAGGCTAAATGAAGATCTTTATAACATAAATCAATTGGCCATAAAAAATGGTCTGTAAACTAATGCACTCAAATCATACGTGCTACCAATTAGCAGAAACAAAATATTTTTTGAAGACATTCCCGATCTGTTTATAGGAGACAATAAACTGAAACTTGTTCACAATGTTAAAAGCCTTGGTTTTCACATTAAGTCATCTTTAACATGCACTGATCATATAAATAGTGTAGTGCGGAACATCTACTTTACTCTACGTAATCTCAAAATGACTGCAGAATTCACTCCCATTGAAACCAAGCGCAAGCTTGTGCAACAGCTTATCGTTCCTTTGATTACATATTCTGAGCTAATTTACAGTAGACTAGACTCAGGATCCGAACACAAACTGCAAGTTGCATTCAACCATGCTACACGATATGTATATAAAATTCACAGGTTTGATCACATATCGCATTATAAGAAAAGCATTCTTGGTTGTGACATCATCCGCTATCTTAACGCCCGAAATTGTATTTTCCTACATAAACTTATTTACTCCAAGACTCCTATGTATTTCTATGAGAAATTACAATTTAGCCGGTCGATAAGAAACAACACAATTATAATACCCAACTGGAAATATAATAACTCTACAAGGCTTTTTTTCATTAACGCCATTAGATTATGGAATGGTTTACCCAGCAGTATTAAATCTATGGATGGCAAGGGTGGCTTTAGGCAGGCCGTACTTAATCATTTTACTTAAAATTTAATGCTTATACAAATATATAACCAGATCTCTCTTTTTCACTTCCTCTCTATCTCTGTTTTACTCCTTTTTCTTTAAAACTACAAAATTATGTTAATGTATGTTAATTTTTAAGTATTAAACTTTTTTATCGATGTAATGTATTGCTATTTAAAATTTTATCAATATGTTATTTAATTTTTCAATAAGTTACAGAGATTCAATACTATAAGTTATTACCTTTGTATAGCAAAAGCACTTGTTCTTATTGTACTAATACGTTCATTAAATAAATAAATGTTATGAAATAAATGTTATCCGGCAGCTGTAAACGCAGGACTCCGTCATACATTATATTCCATAGAACTGGACCCAACAATGATCCTTGTGGCACTCCGCCTGTGATCTTACACCGTTCTGAGCCCGCTTCTGTTTCGTAGTGGAGAATTCTATCCTCAAGGTAGTCTCGGATAATTCTACGAAGGTAAAAGTGACACCAAAGTGAGCAAGCGCCTCCAATATTCTGGTCCAGTTAGCAGTATTAAAGGCGTTTTTAATATCGAATGTTGTAACTAAACAGTACTCTTTATCACCGTGCATCCATCGAGTGCCAGCTATTGCATTAAGCGCCATATTTTTCACGGCTCCAATGGCATCTGTAGTTGATCGGGCCTTGCGGAATCCGAACTGCTGGTAAGAAAGGTCCCCAGCATCTTTAATAGAAGCCTGGAGCCTATTCCTTATCAACCGTTCTAGGATATCGCCGGCAGTATCGATCATACAAAGCGGACGGTACGCCGATGGGTCCTCTGAGGAACTAGTATTCTTCGGGATTAGAACCAGTCTTTGCCGCTTCCACAATTGTGGAAAGACGCCTTCTTTTAGGCACGCATTGTACAGGTTAATAAACACCTCTATTTTCTGCATTATCGCAAACTTAAGCACATTTTTTGGGATTCCGTCAGGTCCGGGGGCCTTTTTATCCACAACTTCTTTTGCTATTTTTAGGAGCTCCACATTAGTGCTTGTTGTTGCATGCCTTGTGTCAGGCTTCTTTTTCCTTAGGCAGAGCGTGCATATTGCAGCGTTTTTGCACTCTTTGGCTCGGTGGTTCAAGCTGCCGCACCTAAAGCAGGTCTTTGTGCAGTCCTCTTCACTCTTGCACTTTGATGCTACATGACCAAAGTCCATGCATTTAAAGCATCTCTTGGGGGTTGTTTTATGTCGTATGCGGCACACAACCCAACCAATTCTTATCTTGCCAGCCTTAGTCAGCTCTGAGGCGATTTCGGGTGGCAAACTGATTGTTGCTGTTTGGGTGCCTCCATATGCTCTGCGTAGGCTAAGTATGTTGGATGGCAACACTTTCTGCACAGCAAATTGGTTTTGTAGTGCATCGAGTACTTCCTTCTTCGTGGTGACCTCGTCGATGTCTTTTATCTCTATTTGCACCATTTTGGTTAGGATTTTGACTTCGACGTTGGTTTCGAGCACCGTTTGGACTGCATTTTAGAGCTTACCGGATGCAGGGTCTGAGGTTTCTCTAGGAGAAGTAATAGCTATCCTTTGGCAGTTTTTCTTACGCCACAGACGTTTTGACTCAACTCATTTAGTTGGGGTTCAGCCTTCCCCTGTCTAAGGATATCAGCATAGGAAACTGGGCCTGTCGTTCTTATAACGATTGCATCCTTTCGAGGTGGTCTCTTCCTTGTTTTCCTAGGGTTTCTCTGCACTTTTGTCCACTTATTGTTTTGGACTGTTCTTTCAACTGAAGAGAGAATATTCTCCATTGCTGGTAGTTTCTTTGAGCTGGATTCGTTTGAACCCAGCTTCACCACTTCCTCACGTGGGAGCTTTTTGCTCTTGGGCGCGGTTGCACTCTTTTTTGGTTGGCCCTGGCTGGCTTGTAACGACTGAAGTCGTTACAAATAAATATTAAAATAAATATATATAGATTCGTATAATATAAGGAAAAAAGAGTAGTTTTAAATGCCGACGGCAATTCCATGTGCCGTTTTAATTATCATGCAGCTGCCGAATTGCTTACCAACACCAACAACTGCATGCTTTGGTTTACCATGGAATCGCCAAAGCCAAACTTTTAATCAAAACTAAAAAGATACCAATGAATAAAAAAAAAGAAAGGAAAAATTAATAAATGAAATAGAATAGAATAAAAAAAAATAATAAAAAAAAAAAAAAAATTAAAATAATAATGCAAGCGAGGATCCAATGTGGTCCTCCATCTAAGAACTAACCGCAGTGGAGGCTACTTAATGCCTCAATCACAGTGCAGCACACATACACACAAAACACGTTTGAGCAGCAATGTAAACAGACATGCTATATATAGCAACGTTGCATTGTAGCACTTGCTAACATGATAACAATGATATGATTCACATGCAGTTAGCAGTGAACATTGAATAAATAGTGCGCAAAATGTTGGTTTAGGCATTTTAAGTTCGCTTAACATTTCAGTTGACGTCAATTAAAATTTTTAGTTGTAAGTCAATTTTCAGGTGGTGATAAGGCCAGGGAAATAACATTGATTACAGATTTCTGTAATCAAGCCACCTACCCTCAGTAACTCAGTTACTTGTCGACTTCGGTCAAATTCAAGCTCCGGCTTGCCGGGTTCAGCAACCCACCGTATTCTAAGTAGGTCTACGTTGTGAAGGCCTGTTTTGCAGTCGGCCTTCTGCCGTCTACCGCCTGAATCAGTTTGGCCCTCTGCCACCGTGAGCACTTTGCCACTAATGTTTATACCGCATATGAACTAATTTTAGGAATTCACTAAGTTTGTAATAAATATTTTATATAAAAAAAAAAAATAATAATTAAATAAAATAAAAAAAAAGAACACAATAGATTATTAATCGCGCCGAGCTAAAACCTTTGAGGTTTAGTGATTGTGTTGAAATTAACGTCAACCGTGACTAATTCTGTGATTAATTAACCTAATTAATTTCTGATTAAGAAAAATTTACTTTTGCCTAAGGGTTGCGAGATCCCTTGGACGGACCCTGGAGAGGCTGAGCATACCTCAGCCTTCAAAACAAAAACACTCGTTGCAAATGGCGCCCGAGCAGGGACAACAGCAAAAGTTGCCCGAAAAAGAAAACACTGAAAACAATTTATTAAACACCGGCAAACTAAACTGGATTTACACTTCAAATAAAGAAGAATTGGAATCCAAACTCCAATCGTGCGGATCGGCTACGGAAGGTACAATAACAGAGTTACGTAAACGCATGAGCGATTGGGCTAAAGCACAACGAACACGCAAATCAACCGAATCACTTAATATGGATTAGAAACAACACAAAGCGTTTCCCAAATCCAGCTTTGATTTTCCAGTAAAGAAGCCACCACCAGCCCAGCTCACCCGGTAGTCGACTTGGACGTGATGAACACAGTCCGGAAATGGGGACTCAGTTTTGATGCCACCCGACCCCTCCACGACTTCATAGAAAATATTGAAGAACTGACCGAATGTTACCAAGTCCCATTGAATAGTCTACTGCTGCCTTTGAATGAACTGTGCAAGGGTAAAGCCAAGGACTGGTGGCGTTACAAGCGTGATGAAATCCATTCGTGGGAAGCTTTCAAGGATGCGGCCAGCAAATTCTTTCTGCCACCCCGTTACCTTCAACGCCTGGAAGAAGATATAATACGGCGTCGACAAGGCTATCAAGAAAAGGCAAAAGATTTCATAATGGGAATAATGGCCATGATCCGGCAACACCCACGGATGAAAAGGGAATCACAAATTGAACGAGTCTATGAGGGACTTCGACCAGAATATCGGCTATATATTCGACGGCATGATTTCGAAGATATCGACTCCGTAATGACAATAGCGGATGAATATGAGCATCTCCGAGGGGAAGAAGCACAAGCTTCTGGCCGTGTACATGCCAATCATTGCATCCTGTATCAACCATACCGGCGCGAAACATATTGCTGGGCATGCCGACAACCAGGGCATACCCGACGCACATGTCGCCAGCCACCACGGTTATTCTGTTCATACTGCGGCACAAATAACATATTGACAAGAGACTGCAATTGTCAACAAATTCCAGTCACAGCCATACCGAATATAGCTCGCTATCACGTGCCCCTCCTCTGCAATATACATCCTGTAGAAGCTCTCATAGACACGGGGGCTACTATATCATTCATAGGCTATAGCCTACATGACCGCCTACAGAGAGAGGCTCGCAAAACCGACCAAGAAAAATTCATTCAAATAGATAATGGCGAAGAGGTCGCTATAGAAAAGTATTATGACGTCACTATAACAGCCTATGGGAGGAAAATCTCTTTTTTTTTTTTTTTTTTTTTTTGGATTCGCCAAGGGAGTGTGAAATCTCATGAATACGTATAGCCCGTACTATACGCATGCACGACTTACATTCTACAGCAGTCCGGATTAACCGGAAAGATAGAATGCACCTACGTACTAAAACACACAACCAGTTGGCGAAGTATGAATTTCCACTAAGCACATTAATTGGCTTTTCAGCGGAACTTAAAAATTTTATACAGAAACACGAATTTATTAAGAATTTATGAATTTGAAAAAGTAAACAACATCAAATAAGTAGTAAACTTTACATAAAACTCTAAAACAAAGAGACCAAAGTAACTATAAATAATATGAATATTAGTAAGTTTGCGGCAACTATCCAAACCAATTCCAATTATAACGGAGATATATACGTGTAAATATGTACAAACATATATGTGTATATATATACGGGTCACTATGTAATTTTGGAACACCGTGCTAATGTTATTAGTTGGATATGTATTTGGGCCAACGCAGGCATAAACTTGCTTGGAAAAAAGATAAACTCTTGCGCACCAAACTAAGTAACTAATAAGTCAACTGAATAAGAAAAATTTTAAAATTTTTTGATTAAAAACAAACAAGTTAAAGCATACATATCGTATTCGATGGTGTTTACTTCATCAAACGCAATATTATAAAGGAAAAACAACTGAAACGGTCTCGAATATATGGAATAACTTCAGCCAACAGAATAACAGAATATAACAATATTATTAACCGAGTTAATATTTCAAACAAAATTCTAAAATGTATCAATTATTTAAATGTAAAATCATTTTCCGTTTCAAGGCATACACCGAATCACAAAAATTAATTAAGCTGTAGCTATTGTTGAAATCACTACACATACATCGTAAAGGGTCATGAAGGGCAAAATTTGAAGTGCACTGGCTCAACTTAAAAAGCACAAAATGTCTAGATCCTCTTCTTAGGATGTTAAAGTTAAGAGATGAGAGAATATATTGGGAGTCAATTTCACCACAAAGTAATTTATATAGGAAGGTGACATTAAGCACCATCCTTCTGCTTCTCAGGGAAGGCAGTAAAATTTGTTTAAGGCGGGTTTCATACGAAGGAAGAATAATATCTGGGTTCCAACGATGATGACGTAAAGCAAAAAGTAAAAACTGTTTTTGAACCGATTCTATTGCATCAATGTAGACGTGATATTGAGGGTTCCATACTACGGAAGCATATTCAAGAACAGGTCTTACGAGAGATATATATAGTACTTTAGTTGTGAAGGCATCATTGAATTCTTTCGCCCATCTTTTAATGAAACCAAGAACACCTCTAGCCTTGTTTACAGCCAAATTTATGTGGAGATTGAAGCGAAGTTTTGGATCCATAATTACACCAAGATCAACAAAACTGAACAATTTCTAAATGGATGTTATTTATAGTGTAATTTGTGCTGTGAGAAGGTCATTGATTTGCATTTTTTAAGTTAAGGTTTAATAGGTTGAAGTTACACCAATCCACTAGTCTGTTTAAATCAGATTGTAAAAGGTGTTGTTCGTCGAGTGACTTGTAGGTAAGAAAAAGTTTCACATCGTCAGCATACATTAAGACGTCACAATGTTTAATTGCCGAGGGAAGGTCATTAATAAATAGTAAGAATAAAACCGGTCCAAGATGACTTCCTTGCGGAACACCAGATGTAACCATAATATTTTGTGATAGAGAATTTTTATATAAAACTTTTTGAAAACTTCGCGATAAATAAGATTCTATCCAATTTAGCAATTTTACAGGAAACCCAATTAGCTTAAGTTTATTCAATAGAAGATTATGATTGACGCTGTCAAAAGCTTTGCTAAAGTCCGTATAAATAACGTCAGTCTGTTTTCCCAAAGTGAAACCTTTTATTACACGAGTTGTAAACTCCAAAAGGTTTGTTGAAGTTGATTTACCCTTTAAAAAACCATGCTGAGTGACAGAAATGGAAGATGAAACGAAGTGGGTTAGTTGTTCAGTTATGATTTTCTCAAATAATTTAGGGATTGCGCTTAATTTGGCGATGCCTCGGTAGTTAGTGACATCAATTTTGGAGCCAGATTTATGAAGGGGTATAATATATGAATCTTTCCATATAATGGGAAAATGTCCACTTTGCAGGGATATATTAAATATGTTTGATAGAGGAGCACACAGGTTGCTAGCACATTCCTTTAGAATGCAACTCGGAATTTCATCAGGGCCAGTCGAAAAAGAGCATTTAACTTGACGAAGGTTATGCATAACAATAATTGAGTCTATTACTGGAGTTTCAAAAGAGCTAACTGGAGGTAAATAAGGATGCTCAGAACACATATTAAATGGTATGTTGGAGTAAGTTGATTTGAAGAAGCTTGCAAACATGTTAGAAATAACATTGTCACAAGACGATTCCTCTTGATTGAATCTCATAAGGGGTGGAAAGTTGGAAGCCTTACGTTTTGAATTAACAAAAGTATAGAAGAGTTTCGGATTATCATTAAATTGAGATTTGATGTTGGCTATATAAGCAGAATAACACTGTTTATTTAATAGCTGGTATCTGCAACGACAAGATGAATAACAAACAAAGTCAATATTAGAACCGGATTTTTTATATTTTTTAAATAATCGATTTTAAATTTTTTAGTGACTTAAGTTCACTTGTTAGCCAGGGTGGACTTAAGGGTTTAGAATTAATTTGCTTTGTTGGGACGCACAATAAGAAGCACCTTTGCAAAGTATCATTAAAAAACTGTACCGAGGTTTCGACGTCATAATATGAATATGGTGGTTTAATAGATAGAATCGGTGACCAGTCAGTCTGCGAGAGTAAGGCGTTGAGTTTAACATAGTCTGTACTTTTGAAATTATATATTTTTGTATTTCGCTTATCAGGTGTAAGTTTATTTTCATTTTCATGAGCAAGTGAAACTGTTATTTCAAGAGTTGGATGATGTTCATCTTCCGGAAATTATACAGGGTTTGAGCGATTGAGATATACAGTAGTGTTGTAGATATAATCTATCTACAAACACAAGGTCCAGCGTTCTATGGTTTTTATTACAAGTATTATTGACTTGTTGAAGACACAGGTCAGATAACTTATCTAAAAAATCATTTATCCAATTACTAGTGGAAACAGGTGTAAGAAATGAAGAGTCATCTGTCGAATTCCAAGACACAAAGGGTAGGTTAAAATCGCCCAACACAATAAGAACATCGTTTTTATTTAACATACTATGAACTTGCTCGATGGCGTTAATACGTCTTAAGTAAATTGATATGTCACAATTAGGAGGAATGTAGGAGCAGGTAAGATAAGCAATGCAATTATTTAATTTAACTGAAACACAAATAAACTCCAGTTCACTGGTGTCGAGAATTGTTAATTCATCAGATGCAAACGAGATATGAACAGCTATCAGAACACCACCACCGATCTTATTATAACGGTCTTTACGGAAAATTTGATAATTTGTACACATTATTTCAGAATTTAGAATATTAGAGCGAAGCCAAGTCTCCGTGAAAATTATAATGTTATATTCGAAATCAAAACTGTTAATGAACATTGCAGAAAGTTTGGAATTAAGACCCCTTACGTTTTGGTACACAAGTTCTAATTTAGACTTGCGATTTGTTAATCGTTTTTTGGATGAGATTGCGGGCTATTTCGCGGGCGAGGCAAGTGTACTACATTTACTAATCGCGGATTATTTTTGAATTCGAATTCGCGTACGATTGTATTTCGTGGCCAGAAACTTACATCAACAATAGTATTAAATAAATTTTCTGGAACTGTCAATCTAAAGGAAGTAGTCGGACGTGCGTTTACATATTTGAATTTATGAATAGAAATAGAAAGAGTCGATGAACATTTCAACTTTGATTTAATGAAAAAATCTATATCATTATCTGTTGTATCAGATGCTAAGCGCGAAACAAAGATTGATTTAGTTGGAGGAATAGCAATCAAAGGTTTAGGAACAGAAATGTCAGAAGTAATTGCAATTTGTTGGACATCAGCAACAGTAGGAGCAAGAGAAGCAGCTTGTGCATACGATATTTCAGGCAAAGCGAGAGGTGGAGCTGATAATGGAAAAGGAGCAGACATAGACAAATTTGCCGAAGAAGAAAGAATAGGAGGAGGAGCATCCGTGTCCATGTCGTCAACGTTGTCTTGTTCTATAGAAGGTTGTGTTGGTGTCGAGTCAGTTTTCTGTTTGCTTCGAAGGGTCATATGTTTCTTTTTTCGCTTTGGTGAAGGAATTGACTCATCAATATATTTAAATTCATTGAAAAGAGTTTGATATTTTAAAAATTAATCAGAAAGTGAAGAAAGTTCTCTACTTATTTCCGAGAAACCTTGCTTCGTTTGCTTATAAAGCTTATAAAAGTTAATGTCGGCCAACCTACACTTCTCACAAGACCAACGCAACCCTTTACCTTCATCAATGGCATCTGCCACTCAAAGTGGCGAAAGTTTAAAAACAAAGATAAAAACTCTGAGACACCCTGTGGGAATAGCTAAAAGAAGTGCCTACAGGTATGCTACGCTTTCTACTTAACTTAAGAGAAGCTAAGAAATAGAATAGTGAAATGTCAAAAAATAAAAATAACAAGAACAGAATTGACAGAATAGAAATAAAGCACAACAATGTTTGTATGTTTTTGTTTTTGTTGATTTTTTTTTTTCACTGCTTATAAAAATAAGCACCAGTGTCAAACACTTGAAACTTATGCACTTATATATATATTTTAAACGCGGAAATTATTGCAAATTCGCGGAAACTGTGCACAATTATTAAAGGTACAGAAACACTCAATTCTATAAACGAATTAAAAGACCGAAATTACGTATTTAAACCGTTTATTAAATAACACAAATTATAAATTGAAACATAATTAAAACACGACCAGAAATTTTCGATGCTGCGATCTTATCGGTTATACTTCTTGCCGGGACTGGCGGAAGAATTTATCCTAGCCCTTTCAGACCCGACGCTTATCTACTGAACATTTTTTTATGATTTTTGGAATATTTGGTCGTTATATGGTATGAAACTATTCTCAATGTTTAGGTTTCGCAATTTACATATCCTTCAAGGGTTTTCAGGACACGCACAATTGATGCATTTCGGTCTCATTTCATTTTAAAATAACTTAAGCTCAGTTTTTAACTATTTTTAATTTCTGTTTATTTATCAGTATGATACAGCTTAAAACAATTATTTTTTTTGCTGAAACATAAAAACACATCGCATTTTGTGCATCGTGTGCGCGTACGCGACTTACAGTCTTTGCGACGGCACATACGGGCTGATTTTAAGTCTAATTCTTCCGGCCAATGATTAAAGCCATCCAGTCGTTTTTCGGGACATGGCTGGTCCGCTGGGCGATACCGTTTTGGTTGTGGAGCAGTTTCAGCCTCGTCTGTTTCGGAGTCAGAGCTCCACTCCACGTTAGTAGTTTTTGGAATTGCAACCAATGCCTCAGCTAACGCAAGTCGAAAACTTAATAAATCATGCGTATCCTTTGGTGGTTTTTCGATTACTCGGCAATCATTTCGGTACTCCATCCAAGCATTGCAGCATGCCAAGTCTATAAAATGTATAGCTACTTTTAATGGCCACTTTCGAGTTTTGAAAAAGCAGCGGTAAGCTTCCATTTGTTGGTCGCAAATATCCACACCACCCATTGATTCATTGTATTGCCGGACTATATTTGGACGGGCTACTACGATGAATTTCTTTTCTTTTTTGCACCAACGACGAACATCATTAACAGGACTGCATCCAAAAGCAGATGATGCCAATAACACCGACTTTGAGTCCTTCCATTGAACAACGACAACTTTATCATCAGGGCAACAAAACTCCTCCATATCTCCTCTTTTCATCTTTTTATCCTCAGTCAAGTTAACGCCTTTTATACGATTTTTCATTATCGTTCCTGTCCCAAAAATTCCTTTCTCAAGAAGCTTATCCAATAAGGGCAATGTGGTAAAGTACCGATCAAAAAATACTTTCGATCCTTTTGGACAACGTCCAGTAAATGGTATCATTTGCTCGTCGATTGAAAAACTTCCATTTTCTTGTCTCGGAATTTTTAAGCAAGCATTTCTGACTGAATCAATAATTGGCTGAACTTTCCAAAAGACATTTGCTTTTTTTTCTGCTTCAGTAAAGTCATTTTGAATAATAACATGGAATGCTTCCCGTAGTTTGAAAAATCTGTCCCGACTCATTGTTTCTGCTACTACTGGAATTTTGAACTTCGTCTGCCAGTACATACGGAATCGTGGGAAACGAACGCAACCCATAGCAATATGCATTCCAAACCAATTTTTAATTTCCCCAGCGGATGTTTTTAAGTTTTCACCTTTCTGCAAAAATTTATATCGATTTGTGCAATCGGCCGCATTTTCAAAAAATATATCATCAAAATATTTTTTGAAATATTCCAAAGGCAACGCCACCTGCACCGCATCATTCTGTTAACGAAATGTCTTACAAAACATCTGTGACACTAAGTTTTCAATTCTTTAACTCACAACTTCCTCAGCAACCGGTACATCCAAAACTGGTGCGTAAAAAGGTTTTCTTTTCCAAACTTTTCGTCTGTTGCGATTCTATAGCAACAAAAAATTACAGTTTTATTTATATTATTGCACTTGTAACGTTAATGAAAATTTTACCTCCGTGCACACTAGCTCTACATCTTGATTGGCGCTTATCTCAGTAAGTACTGAATCTATTGCTAGATCCACATCTCCTTCCCCGCTCTCACTATCAGTGCTTTCCCCCGGCACATAGTTTTTGTCTACATTTTCATCATCGCTACTAAAGTCAAACGCATCCGAATCTTCCAGCGCTGCCAAAATGGCATCATCAGTAAGCACTACTTGGAATTAAATTTCAAGAAAAAAACACATTTTTTAAGTAACATCAAACCCAACACGCACAATTGATGCATTCGTTTAAAATTTTATCTGAAACCCATTTTTTTAGCAACAAATGATTCAAATTTATTTGAAATATGAAACTTTATTATTTTTTTAGTTCAAATGCGTTAACTTCACTAGTTTGACACTGTTTATATTTTTGTAATTGAATACACAACTTACCTCTGCGACTCATTTTGACAAAACTAAAAAGTTTGTTAATAATTCCACGCGTGGTCAAGTAACGGTAAAGCGAATCGCGGAACAGTGTGAGAAACAAAAGTAAACAATAACAAGCACAATCGATTCATTTCGTTCTTTATAACATTCGTTAAATAAAAGTGGAAATATTAAAGATAGAACACACCCGCACAAACGATGCATCACGGTCTGAAAGGGCTAGGCATGGATTTATTAAATAAGCTCGAATGTAAGCTTATAATTGCTGGACACGAGCAACAGCCCACCATCAGTACAAAAAAAAATAATTATAATCAGTTACATACAATATTAGATGTAACACCGTCACCTGAAGTGCAGTCACAGGAGCTGCAAGAACTTATCACAATAGAAAAAGGATATATAAAAAAAGATGTCAACAACTGCAAAATATCCAAACACCAAATTATGGTCGCCACTGAAGAACCTTGCAAACATCAAGATTACCCCCGGAACCCAGCAATACAGGTGACCACTAACCAGGCAGCAAATCCAGGCACACAAGCACCAGAAAATATTCAGCCACCATTGACACACAAGCCACCAGCCAAGGCTGATTCTAGAGCTATATACTGGGCAGAAGCCGTACCAGAACGTGTTCCCCGACATCGTGCTGTGCTGATAACCTTTGCAACAGCGCAGGTGTAGTGTCGAACAAAACGCAGTACTTCCGGGCAAGGTACCACCGCATCAGGGAGTAGAGCGGCCAATTTGCCCAGCAAAAGCCCCAATCAGCACTCCAAATCGCATGACTACCAGAAGCCGCAAGCCACCGCATCAGATCCGTTTAAAAGACTCACTAAACCGCCACAAAAGAACCCTGGACGACGTTCCTTCACCTATTATGGGCCATGGGGTAAGATCCAGATTACGGTGCAGGACGGTTGGGCAAGACTACGATATAGTCAAGCCAAGGAAGTGATTACGACCAACAAAAATTACTCCAAGACGCCGCCAATTCGATGTTAACAATTAGTAAATTAATTTAAGTACAGCCTGTAGCTTTTGTTTTTTTTAATTATAATTTTTACATATAAGATTTATTCTACTTTGCTTATGAATTTGGATTAATTTAAACACAAAAAAAAAGTTTTTTTCTTTTATTTTTTTTTTTCACCCGTTTGGAAGAGAAGAATGTAACGACTTAATAAAAATAAATATTAAAATAAATATATATAGATTCGTATAATATAAGGAAAAAAGAGTAGTTTTAAATGCCGACGGCAATTCCATGCGCCGTTTTAATTATCATGCAGCTGCCGAATTGCTTACCAACACCAACAACTGCATGCTTTGGTTTACCATGGAATCGCCAAAGCCAAACTTTTAATCAAAACTAAAAAGATACCAATGAATAAAAAAAAAGAAAGGAAAAATTAATAAATGAAATAGAATAGAATAAAAAAAAATAATAAAAAGAAAATTAAAATTATAATGCAAGTGAGGATCCAATGTGGTCCTCCAACTAAGAACTAACCGCAGTGGAGGCTGCTTAATGCCTCAATCACAGTGCAGCACACATACACACAAAACTCGTTTGAGCAGCAATGTAAACAGACATGCTATTTATAGCAACGTTGCATTGTAGCACTTGCTAACATGCTAACAATGATATGATTCACATGCAGTTAGCAGTGAACATTGAATAAGTAGTGCGCAAAATGTTGGTTTAGGCATGTTAAGTTCGCTTGACATTTCAGTTGACGTGAATTAAAATTTTTAGTTGTAAGTCAATTTTCAGGTAGTGATAAGGCCAGGGAAATAACATTGATTACAGATTTCTGTAATCAAGCCACCTACCCTCAGTAACTTGTCGTCTTCGGTCAAACTCAAGCTCCGGCTTTTCGACTCCGGTCAAATTCAAGCTCCTCAAGAAAATCAATCATCAGCTGCTTATGCTGTGCCTGCTGCTTTCTTTGTTTTTGTTTCGTTGTTATTGCTTGTATTATTTTTGTTTTACACGAACTGATTGGTTCGTATTGGTAGCATTGTAAGCATTGGTTCGAATGGGGTTTATGTATGCATTACTGTTCTAGTTTACTAAGTGCTCTATTTTGACAGGAGAGGTCATGAACCTCTTTTCAACTCAGTCAATGAACTCAAACTGTCAAATTTAACGAAATTGGTCAGTGATCCGGTTAGGTTAAGCTCTTATGAAAAAAAAGAGTTGGATCATATTTCGCTTCGCCTTCTTTTCAATTCGATAAGAAGTCCTTAATCGAGTGTTATTAATTTATTTGTTAATTTTCGGAAGATCAATAAAAAATACGTACAAAATGGACAAAACAATCGGAACAAAGAGACAAAGTAGAAAAGGTTACAACTTAAACGGAATTCTACGTCTACACTTACGATACTATCGTTTCTTTTTTTTAATTCAATTTTATTCAATCTGAATATTTTCAGGTTTACTTCAATATTTACGTAAACTGTCGTAATTTTTTATAGTGACTTAGTTAATTCAAATATATACACTAACTTATGTTTTTTTAAATACGTTTGCATAATATTAATTAATTCATTAGTAATATATTTTTAAAATGTATAATTTCAGAGTTGCTGCTTCTCAACTAGCTACACTGAGTTGTCCTGAGCTGATAGCACGGACAAGACAAGAGTATATAGATATTTCAATTCGCTTGGGTACTGAACGTGAATACTTAAAAGCAACGCGTGCTAAAGTATGGAAGGCACGTGTTGAGAGTCCGTTATTTGATTGCTTACAATATGCAAATGGACTTGAACTGCTTTTTTTTCGTATGTGGAAAAAATTTATATCTAATGAAATTCCAGATCATATTACAGAAGTTCTCAAAGATTGAATTAAAAATAAAGGAAAAATTATAGAAAAATTATGAGTAATAAACGCGTTTAACTTTACTTCAACACTTTTTTATATTATATAGCACTATTTATATGTTAATACCCTAAATTTGAACAATTTCGGGTATTTAGACTTTGTGCAAACATTTGAAACTTCAAGGAATAATCGAATCCAGTATGGAAATTATATTTTTGATCAGCGTCACCCCTTAAGTCGTTTAAGCTCTTTCCGTTTTTTCCGTCCGTCCATCTCCCTATAAAATATAAACATTTACCGTAAAATTTGAATGTCTAAAAATAATTCTAAAAAAACAAAATGTTTGATACCCATATTGCTTACTTTAATTAAAACGAGCTGTTACCCGCGGCTTTGCCCGTAGTAGATTGGAGTGATATCAATAAATTCTAAAGTTTAAAATTCATGGTTATGAATAATAGTGAAATTATAAAGGGTGGTTCAATTTTAAGGGCCGAGGAAATTATTGTCATTTCTTTTTATTATGATAATATTGGTATGGTTCAATTATGTGTGGAACAAATTATCGGCCAAATGGCCGCCGCGACCTCGGCGGCACACCTCCATCCGATGGTCAAAATTTTCGTTGACGCTGAGGCATAATTGAGGTTCTTTACCGTAAATGTGCCGAATTATCTCATCCTTTATCTCTTGAATTGTTGCTGGCTTATCAAATAACCCCCTGGCTTATCAAATAACACCTTTTCTTTCAAATGACCCCAAAGAAAGAAGCCCAACGGTGCCAAATCAAATGATCTTGGCGGCCAATTGACATCGCCACCACGTGAGATAACACGGCGATTGAATTTGTCGCGCAAAAGAGCGATTGTTTCGTAAGCTGTGTTAATTTAATTCTTCTAATTCTTCCACATTCTGGTGCGTACTGAAATAAAATTGTCCCTCTCCTCATTTCACAAAAGCATGCCATTCGCATTATTTGCAATAAAAGTAGATTTTACAGTATTCTGCTACTATTTAGGAATCTTAACATTCTGCCGTTAAAGCATTTATATTTCTTTAGTTTTATTAAATTTTTTCGATAAATCCGGGTATCTGATGAGTCGGCGCTCGGACAAATATCACTTAAAAATCAATAGTCAGAGTATGGCTGTTGTTCCACCACATTTCTTAAGAATTGTTCTCAACTTTTTTACTTCAGTGGCTCCTCGGCTTTTCAATAGCTTTCCAATTGAATTAAGATCTATTCGGACTAAATCTGTTTTTCTAAAAAGAATAAAACTTTGGCTCCTACAATGCAATTATTCAGATATTGATGCAGTACTGTCATTAGTTCTCTGATTATAGCCTCTTTGACCTCATTCCGTTTTTTGTATAAGCAATTATTAAGTTTGTTGTGATACTGTTTTCATTGTTAATCTTTTATATTAATACTATTTCAATTAAAATTAGTTTTTGCCATGCGCCCTTTTTCATAATTTCGTTATCTTTTTATCGTAATATTTACTTTTAATACTTATTTCGAAAAAATTATTTTGTAAGTATTTATTTTTAGCTTTAAACTTCTTTATAATTTATTTTAATTAGTCTTAAATGCTCAATAACTAATTAGTTTATTACGTTTTTAATCTTAATTAACAACTGCATTCGCCTCTTGTTCCTAGTGACTATAGAATCAGTTTAAAGCTTTTCATTATGTTTATTTTTCTTTATCACTTCTTTGTTCATATGCATATTGTGTACTTTAAAGAATGTAATGCAATGAAAATGAAATAAAAATAATAATAAAATATCTGCCAATTCGGGTCATAAAAAGTTCGTTATCATCTCACGATAGCGAACACAATTCACAGTAACTGCCTGACCGGCCTCATTTTGGAAAAAATACGGCCCGATGATGCCGCCAGCCCATAAACCGCACCAAACATTCACTCTTTGTGAGTGCATTGGTTTTTCGACAATCACTCTTGGATTATCAATCGCTCAAATGCGGCAATTCTGCTTATTGACGAATCCTCTGAGGTGAAAAATGCACGATATGCATTTTAATTTGAACGTCCATTCTCATAATAAGCCTGAATAACTTTAACACATTGCTCGATTGTGAATCGTTCCATGGTTCAAATTGAATTAGTTTAAAATTGAGAAATGTCAAATCAAATGCAGAAAAACTTGACGTTTAGGTTTGGTTCACATTCAACATCGGCCCTTAAAATTTAACCACCCTTTATATATATAAGTTTTTTTATGACAAAAAAACATTAAATACTTTCTTGCGCAAACCCAAGACATAATAAACTTTTTTAAACAAAATTAAATTAAAATATATGTTCTCAGCTACAGTTTATTTTATATTATCTTTTATTTGGTGGTTCAATTGAGCCTGGGAGACAAGGGGGGCGATCCTCACATGGCAAAGTGTATGTCTGCCTCAACTTGGCGAGGCCAGCATTATCCATGTTGAAATCGTCTTAAGTCGACTCAAACCTCCACGTTGTGTCTCCTGGAAACGTCAAAATTCTCGCCCGACAGTCTTGTCGGCTAATTTGAGCGGCGGGCTTCCTTTTACCATCAAGCAAAGGTTGTGCGTTGGGTTTGAAGCCCACTATGCAATAAAATATTTCAATGAAAACTATAAGAATAAATTAAAAAATGATCCCCAAATCTGATGACGACTACCGCAACGAAAAACTGATGATTTACGGATTTGCAAATGGAATGTCTTGAAAAATTATAAGGCTGATATCACTGCAATCCGAGAAATGCGATGGAAGGGACAGGATTGCTTACAGCAAGCATTCTGTGATATCTACTACAGCGGCCATGCGGAAAAGTACGAGCTTGGATGCGGATTTGTAGTTGGCAAGAGAATACGGAACATGTCCTGCGATTCACTCCTGTGAACGAACGACTTGTCATAATCTAACTCTAATCCGACTCTATTCGCTACAAAGGTTGTCCAAGAACAAGGGGGCTTACAAAGCCAGGCAAGTACGATTGTGGAGTCTGTCCAACAATATAATCTATGCCTATCTATTTCTAGATGTGATAACAAGGTGTCGACCATATCAGCGAGCAGTGTTGCACCGCAAAGTTCAAGACGAGGTAATGAAATCGTCTTGACTGGGGCCACTGTGCTTTTTGCATAAAGCAAGTGAGTGACAATGCAATCACCTTGCTTAACACGGATATAAATAGCTGCAGCATATGCCTTTTCAGAGGCATCAGAAAAGGCATGAAATTCTATCTCAGAATTGGGTGAATAACTAACATAACGAGGTATGCGAATATTATTAATGTTTTCATAATCCATCAGAAAAGTTTGCCAAGTTTGAAAACTGTGGGCAGGAATATTTTCATCCCAATCGATCTCATCCAACCAGATACGCTGCATAAGAATTTTAGCTGTTACCACAATAGGTGCCAGCCAACCTGCAGGATCAAAAAGTTGTGCGATGACAGATAGAACATCGCGTTTGGTGTAGGATGTTTTTATTTCAAACTGTTTGGCAGTGAAATAAAACAAATCGGAAGTGGCATTCCAACGGACACCTAAAGCCTTGGCGCAACTAGCATCTTCTAGCTTTAAAAAGTTTTCTCGCAGAAGATGCTCGGTTGGTAAGTCTGCTAAAAGGCTAGATACATTTGCAGTCCATTTACGCATCGCAAAACCGGCAGAGTCAAGAGCAGCTATAAGCTCATTTCTAGCCTTAATTGCGCTTTTCACGTCATGAGCTCCAGCTAAAGCATCATCGACATAAGTGAAATGCCACAAAATTTGAGCAGCAAGAGGGTACTGCTGTTGAACATCATCTGCTAATTGCAGCATGGTTCGAATGGCTAGATATGGTGCGCAGTTTACGCCGAACGTAACAGTTTTGAGCTCATAATCCTGAATTTCATCATCAGGAGAGCTTCTGTACAGGATTCGTTGGAATGCAGAATGCTTTGGATCAACAAGGATCTGGCGGTACATCTGCTGAATGTCGCCATTGAAAACATATTTAAAAAAACGCCATTTTAATACCAGAAGCGTCAAGTCAGCTTGAAGAACTGGACCTGCGTGCAGAACATCATTCAAGCTTACACCGTTAGAAGTTGAGCTTGACGCATTGAAAACTACCCGAACTTTCGTTGTAGTACTCTCTGGCTTTAATACCGCATGATGCGGTAAATAATAGTGAGATGGTGAAATCTCAAACTTAGGAGGCGAGACCCGTTTCATATGATCCGATTTTAGGTAATCCTTTACCACTTCATCATATTGCAACTTAAATTCTGGATTTTTAGTCAGTCGAGCTTCGCCGCGGAGAAATTGCTTTAGAGCGATGCCTCGAGAAAATCCTAAATTTATTTCCGTAGGGTAGCCACTTTTGAATGGCAAAGTGACTATATATCGACCCATGTCATCACGTCTAGTGGTTTTCTGATAGTTTTCCTCACAAAACTTATCAGACGCTGTTAAATACTTCTGCTTAGGAAGTTCCTCCAACTCCCAAAAGCGAGCAATCTGTTGATCGATTGCTACTTCACTAAAGTGTGTCAAGCACGTTGTAAAGCTTGATATTTTGCTACGAGGAAGAGGCCCAGTAAACATCCAACCAAACACAGTTTCTTGAGCCAAAAGTGATCCCAGAATATTCCTCTTAATGCCATCAAGAATTATGGCAGGGTACAAATCGCCACCGATAAGTACATCTATTTGATCGCTTCTGAAGAAGTGTGGGTCAGCCAATTGTAAATTGGGCAAACTTTCACACAGAGAGGGATCAACGGAACACGATGGCAGGTTACCAGTTAAGCGTGACAGCACGAAAGCTGTAGCTTCTATTTGGAATTGCCTGTTTTTGGGAGAACTAATGATCAAGTCACAAGCTTTTGTTACTTGCGCCGATACTGCGTTATTTAAACCCGAAACTTGAGCATTCACTGATCTCGTGGGTAATTTAAGAAGCTTCTGCAATCTTTCAGATACAAACGTACCTTCAGAGCCAGAGTCGATAAGAGCTCTGGTTGTATACGCTGATCCTAGATGACATATGGTCACCATTGCAGTACCAAGCAATACGTTTTTGGTACTAGAAGCAAAGCAAGACTGAATGTCGTTGCTAGTGGACTGTAATTGGGTAGCGTGAGATTGTGAGCTATTGTTTGAAGGGTTCGGGCGCGAATTCGGTCTGTTCGAGTCGACACTCGGAACAGGAGAAGGCGATAGATTGGAATCGCGATGCAAAAGAGTGTTGTGACGCTGCTTGCACGTCATACACGTGTATTGACTTTTGCATTCGTTTGCTAAATGGACGTTCGATAAGCAATTGATACACAAGTTATTTTTGCGAACAATTGTTAGCCGCTCCTTCGCATTCATTTTCAGAAAGCGTGGTCAAGACCGTAGCGGGTGCTGCTCTGTAGAACAGAGCTTGCAATGTGAAGGGTTAATTTTTATTTGGTAATTATTAACCCTTTTACCAGATGAATTGCTCTGGTTTAGTCTGAAGTTGGAGGAAGAGGGCAATGAATTTGATTTTGGTACCGTTCCGGTTGAGCTGCGAATGTCGGACACGGTTTCGAGTGTTTGAAACCGATTTGTCAGAAAATTATCGAGGTCGGTCCACTTTGGAATCTGATTTTTATTCACAATGGACTGCTCCCATAAGGAGAGTGTGACCTCCGGCAATCGCGTAGAGCAAAGGTACACAAAAATTGCATCCCAATTAGAAATATCAATGTTGTGCATTTTAAGTGCAAAAATACAACCGTTGATATCTCTTTGAAGCTTTTTGAGATCTGTGCCAGATTCTTTTGGCACATGTGGCAAATTAAACATTATTTTAAGCTGGCTGTTGACCAAGATACGTTTGTTTTCGTATCGGTCAGACAAGTTTTGCCATGCTTGCGCAAAGCCCTCATTGGTTAAGGGAGATTGCCTAACAATCTCTTTCGCTTCACCACAAGTTTTATTATTCAGATGGAACAGTTTTTCCACTGAAGTAAGGCGCGAGTTTGTTATATAGATGGCCGTAAACATGTCCCTGAAGGACGGCCATGAGAGGTAATCACCACTGAAAACCTCAGTATCGCATGGTGGTACAGGCATACTATGACCCAATACTGGCGCAGGCTCTGAAGCAATTGATTGCTTTGGAGTCTTCTGTTGAGAGAGCTCCGAAATTTTTCCTGCAACCCGAAGGTATGATTGGTAGCAGTTTTTGTATTTCTTTTTTATGGGTTCAATGTCTGAATCCTCGTCAGAAACCATCCTTTCCATGCATGTATCATATGCTGTTTTAACCTTTCTCCACTGGGCTTTAAGCTCATCACTTTCAGCTTCCAGGGAGAAAACGCCATGAGTTTCAACAGAATTGAAATCTGTTTCAAACTCAACCAATGCTTCACACAGACGAATAAAAGTCTTAAGGTGTGACATATTTATTTTATTTGTGTTTCTTGTAAACACTTTGAAGAAATAAAATAAAAATAATAAATTCAATTTATAAAAAATCCCTTGATTAAATTTTTCTAATTAATTTTTTCTTAATACAATTTATTGTATAAAGCTTTGTGCAAAAATAAATAAAAATGAAAACAAAATAAATAAATTTTTTTTTTTTTTTTTTTTATTTAATTTTTTTTTCTCCAATGTAATTTTAATATAATTTTTTTTCTTACAATTTATTGTATTTATTCTTGTGCACAAATGAATTAAAGAACGAAAACAAAAATAAAAATTTTTTTTTTTTTTTTTTTAAATGTTCTGTGGCTGTCCCACTGTGCAGCTTCTTTACCCACTCCTGTATTTTTCTAAGTCTTTTGCGCTTTGGAAATGACTTAGAAAAATTTTAGCGAATATATTTTTTTTGACCGCAAAATTTGTGTCTTCGTCCCACTGTACCACTCTCTCACTACTAAGGCGTGCACACAATTACCGTCGGTATGAGCACAGCTGTGAGCGCGGTAAGTTCAATTGCAGTCTCTGCTGCGGACAAAGCACAAAAGAGTGCAAAAAAAAAAATGCGTGGGCGAGAGTGTAAAAATATATTAAGCGCCGAATGGGGGTGACTTCTGCAAGCACAAGCCGCGGTTTTGGCTTTGAACGATGCGTATATCGCACAAAGCGTAAAAGAAAAATATTGCGCTCGCACTGCAGATGACTACAATTTGTTATTGTAGCTGCCTTAAACAAAGAGTCCAAATGGGAGCTCACAAAATATTATTGGCAAAGTCACAAATTAAAACGCAGCGCTTTGCACACAAAAAAAAATTATATATGTAAAATATAAAAAAAAACAAATCGTGCAATTTTTGTAAATAAAATTGGCGGCAATAAAATAATTTTTGGCGGCAACACAAAATTTGCTGTACTTATGTACAAGAAAACCAAAAAATGCCAAATTAATACATACAACTTTAAAACAAATGAAGAATTCACAGCTCAAATTTTTAAAAATTTTACAAAAAAACGCGAAATTCCGAACCGAGCTTGTTAGTCACTTTATTTTAAAATAAGTATGAAATTGAAATAAAAAATCATACCTTATTTCCAGAATTTGCCTTATATTTTTTTCCAAAAATTGTTGATGTTGTTGATGCTGTTGATGCTGTTGATGCTGTTGATGTTGTTGATGCTGTTGATGCTGTTGATGTTGATCAACTTTTTTTTTTTTTTTTTTTATGAAAAAAAAAACTTCACAAGCGGCGGGATCGCGTTGTTTCTTTTTTTTTTTTCTCAAAAATCGCGGGTTTTTACAAAAAACGGCTCGCGAAGGACCAATGAATATTTTGAATATAATATTCTTAATTTAAATTTTCACTACTGAAAAATAAAAACGCGGGGTTTTCAACAAAACTTCTTTTTGATCTTTATTGTACCGACGTCAAATAAAGAGTGAGTAGATATACAAAGTTCATGTATGTTGAGAGCGAGAGGCGCTGCTCACAAAGCCATCGAATTTATATAAACGTAAAACAAACTTAAAGAACACCGCTGTACCAACAATTGTACAGGGTGCTAACTTTACTGGCGTAAACACTGACATTTGTGTACATCTAAGTTCATACCGCTTCTTAGCTAGTACACAAACCTGTACTTCTCTGTGCTTATCAAACTTCTTCAAACAGGGTTGCCAAAGCTACTTTTGATACTAAAAATTGAATTTAATATAACCTTACAACTTAACTTAAATTAAAATTTAATACAATTAATTATGAACTGCAAATTCCGGAACTGTGCTGTTAAAGGAGAATCCGAATGTATTGTGAATTGCTGGTTGTGTGAATCCTTTTTTCACTTTAAGTGTGCAGCACTAAATGCTCGTGTTTTCGATGGACTTAACGAAAACAAAGTTTTACGTTGGGCATGCGAAGAATGCAGAGCAACGGATGTTGATATTTTAAAGCTTATTAGGCAATCAAGAAAGGGCTTCTTGGAAGTCTCAAAGGACCTAGAGGCGGCTCAGAATAGACTGTCGGAGTATGAAAATTTGTTTAAATCGTTTATGTGCATGGATGAGGCTTTTGTCTCTCCTGAGCGCAAACGTAGCAAAAAAATCTCCGGAGCCTGGCCAATGCTTCTGCTAAAGCAGCCTCTCCGTCTACCAATGTAACTCCACAAGCCACTACTGGGTGTAATATTGAGCCTTCACCCAACTTGAATACTTCAGGTGAAGCATTAGCAGCTGAAATTGAGGTTGTAGCCAAAGCTCATAATACTAATGATGTGGCTCCTGCAAAATCTCCAGCATTTGTCGACCCCAATTTACTTTTGGCTGAGGCTTCTGCTGTTATTCCTTCAATTAACTTAAGCACTAACTCTCCTTCTACTTCTGGCGCTTTATCTTATGATGGTAATTCGGTACCTATTACTAATAACACAGGTGCAATACCTAAACTAATATCGTTAAGTAGCTCAAATCAGCCAGAGCACAAAAATCTTGTAGTAATTCCGCCTGCAAGATCTTTATTTGTTTCACGATTTGCAGCTGATACGTCTGAGGATGACATCCTTTACTTTTTAAATACAAACCTGAATATTTTGAATAAAAATATTTCTGTTTATAAATACAAGTTTTCTCATGAACGTGTGACTTCATCTTTTAAAATATCTTTGCCTGCTGAAGCCTACAATAAAGTTATCGATCAAAGTTTTTGGCCTAAATATACTGTAGTACATGAATATGTTCCCAGGTCTTAGCCAAGAACTACACTTGCTACTTTACCTTTTCGCGACATGAACCAAAAAAACTAGATTGCTGCCTTCAGTTACGCATATTGTATCAAAACGTTCGTGGTATTAACACTAGATTGATAAATTTATTTATTATGAGTCACAACATTCATTAAGATATAATTGCTTTCAGTGAGACTTGGTTAGACCTAACACTTTGAATTCTGAAATTCTGTGAAACAAATTTAATATTTATCGTAAAGATAGAAACTCTATTTCTGGTAATTGCTCTTATAGTGGAGGTGTGCTGATTGTGGTTTAATGAACACATTTCTCTGAAGAAATAGTTTTAATAGAAGCTGCAGACATAGAATTCTGTTGTGTGCATCCAAAGTACGGTTCTTTGAGTCTTTATATTACATGCTCATATATACCTCCCTTTTCTAACTTAGAAGTGTATAGTAAACATTTGGTTTCTATTAGTAAAGTTTTCCTATTGCTACATCCTAATGATCATATCTAAATAACTGGTGACTTTAACTTACCCAATGTTTCTTGGAACTGTTGTTCTGAAAACCCTTGAATATATTTACCATCGTCTGAAAGTTCATTTGATAATTACTTTTTAAATGAGCTTTCAAGTCAAGGGGTTGTCCAACTAAACTTTTACTTGAATAAGAATAACCGTTTGCTCGATCTGGTATTTTTTGATGAAAGCAACATTGCTTCAGTGTCAAGGTCCGATCCTCTGGTCACCCCTGAAGATTCTCACCATCCAACCATTGAAATTGGTCTTAATTTCCCTAAACCATCTTTTTAGAATCGTGCTAGTCAATCATTCATGGAATTCAACTTTAAAAAACTAACTATGTTATGTTAAAAAATAGTTTGTCCAGTATAAATTGTTTAATAATAATAGCGTTTAATACAACGCTCATTGACTGCTTCACTAGATCTATTCTGCAAAGAAAAGCATCTATAATTTCAGGCCCTGTGTGGTATTGAAAATTGAGAAACTTAAAATCCAAATATTATAAAAAATATCAAAGAACACATAGCTTGATTGATTTCGGCAGTTATACTTCGACTAAATATAGTTATCAGCTGTTGTGCAAGCAATCCTATAACATATACCTAACAAAAGTAAAATTAAACATTAGGTGTGTTTCCGTACACAATGTTGAGTAAAACTCGAGTAAAGTTCAAGCTGAGAGAGTAAAACGAAATTTTAAAAAATTGTCAAAAGTACGGAAACAACTTCTAGCTAGTTTCAAGCACAAAAACAGCTGATTGCCTATCACACGTAAACAATGCAAATTAAGATTTGATTATTCATTACATTTTTTCATTTTAAAATGTATTTATTGTTATGAATTGAATTTTACTGTTTGTAAATTTATTTTCAACCGCACAACATAAACATAAAACACATTAAAAATGTCAATTTGAAGTTTGCTTCTTCTTCTTCATGCTTGTTCTTATAATGCTGGAAGAAATTCTTCCAGCACACTTCGAGCTAGTTTCGAGCTCGAGAGAGCGATTTTGTGCTTGTTCTTCTTCTCACTTTTGAGCTAGAAAAAGTACGGAAACACGTTCTAGCAGCTTGCAAGTTACTACAATCAAGTACGGAAACACACCTATTAAGTCTGATGCAAAATCATTCTGGAGTTTTGTAAATATAAAACGTAAGATTGATTCCTATCCTTCTTTTATGAAATATAAAAATGTGGAATCTGATAATGATTATAGCATTTGTAACCTTTTTGCTGACTTCTCCAAGTCGACTTACTCGTCGTCATCTTTTGATAATGGTAGCTATCCTTTTAATGTTCATTCTGGGGAGTTGACAACAATACAGTTTTATCTTATCTTAAAGATCTTAAAACTTCGTATAAAAGTAGTCCCGACAACATCCCATCTTGCATTTTGAAATATTGCTGTGAAGAATTAGTAACTCCAATCACTTTGCTTTTTACTTATTCTCTAAAGGCTTGCTATTTTCCAACTATCTGAAAGTTCTCATTCATTATCCCATTGCATAAATCTGGCAATAGATCTTTAATTGATAACTATCGTGGAATTGCGAAATTAAGTGCTTTGTCCAAACTTTTTGAGGCAATTATTACTTCACAATTATCACATAGTGTTAAGTCGTTGATGTCTCCATGTCAACATGGATTCCTCTCGGGAAAATCTACGGTCACTAACCTGCTTGAATTTACATCTAAAACAATAGAAAATTTTGGAAAAGGTTTACAGACTGATGTTATCTACACGGACTTTAGCAAAGCTTGTGATGTTGTAAATCACAAGCTCTTGATTCCAAAATTATCTTTGATTGCCTTTCCCACAAAAATGGTGAGAGGGATCGAATCGTATTTAAGTAATAGAACACAATCTGTTCTATTTAAACTCGTGACATCATACGAGTTTCCTATTATCTCTGAAGTACCCCAAGGAAGTCATCTTGGGCCACTTTTGTTTCTACTTTATATAAATGATTTGCCATCGGTCATAAAGCATTTAATCAACAAAAAGATGGTGTTTGTAAATTTGTTTCAAAAGGGTCTTCTTCAAGATTTGTCGTAGCGTAAAGATCTGGTCGATGGTGGAATAGTTTGCAAAACTATTTCGCACATAAACGTACATCTTATTAATTGTACAACTTTAATTCATTGAAAACATTGCTCACACAAGTTTCACTGAATGGGTTGCTGCCCGAAGGGTCAAAAAAGTACAGTATCTGAATATGGCCATTATCATGTGTCATGTATAATTTTGACGGCTCAGCTGGAATGGATAGCAAGATTGTTAATACGCCAAAAATAAGGGTGTGTTTAATTCACACTTTATTCAGATTGATACTAAAAATTGAATTTAATATAACCTTACAACTTAACTTAAATTAAAATTTAATACAATTAATTATGAACTGCAAATTCCGGAACTGTGCTTGGTGGAGCCAGGAGCTTTTTCCTGGCTTGGATGGTTGCAAAATTGAAAAAACCGAAAAATAATTTTGTTTCAAGAATTTAATTTAATCAATTTTAATTCACGTTTTATTTAAATGTTTTTAATTTTAACTTCAATTAATTATAAAATATAATTTCATGAGATTTCAATGTTTGAAACTTAAATTAACAAAGAATTGACAAAATTGAATTTGGTTTAAATATATTAAAAAAGACGACGATGAAATTTGAGCGCTGCACGTACTTTTCTATGCTGACTTGATGAGCGGTAAAGAAATGATCATACGATGATAGCGTTAGTGGACTGTATTGTTTTGTTGTTGTTGAAGTTCCAAAAAATATCGAAGTGATGACGAAGAGCAAGTGGGTGGTGGTAAAGTTATTGTTTTTGCTAGCACGATGAGGTGATTGCGAGATATGTACATATGTACATGTGTATGAATCAAGAAGAGAACGACGACGATGGTGCGGGTGCGTAAAATGCGACGACGATTGAGTGCAAGAATATTTGGATGTTTGTAAAGTGTGTTTTGTTTTACATAGTGACTAAAGCCACCTAATGTAGAAAGTTTTGCATAGCGACTAGGGTCACCTGATGTAGATAGTTTGTAGACTTAAAGACTTTTGATATAAAAACATTTGTGAGGTCTCAAACATACTCCCCGCTTGGGAGTTCCACTGCCAAGAATAAATGTTTTTAGATGTCAATTGGCAGCTTGCATATCTTTGCTATTGCTCGCTTCACTGTTCCATCTGCAGTTTTTACGACGACGACTCGAACTTGACCATCTGAGCCTTGTATAGATTCTACAATGCGACCCATTGGCCACTTCAAAGGTGGTGTTCCTTCATCTTTGAGAAGAACCAGATCATTGGCTTTCAGATTTACGATGGGGGTCCTCCACTTGGTTTTTTGCTGCAATTCTTTTAGGTACTCTGTACTCCATTGCTCCCAAAATTGTTGTTGAATTTTTTGGACGAGTGGGTATCGTTTTAATAGCCCGACTTTCAAATGCGACAACGATGGTTCTGGAATCCTGTTAAGTGTTCGGCCAACAAGGAAGTGTGCAGGTGTAAGTGGGCGAAGATCATCGGGGTCACTTGACAACGGAGTGAGAGGTCGGCTATTCACCATGGCTTCAGCTTGGCAGCACACTGTGTGTAACTCATCATGTGACAAGATGAGTAACCCAATTGTACGGCGAAGATAGTATTTTTCCTGCTTGACGGCGCTTTCCCAAAGTCCCCCGAAATGTGGTGACCTTGGGGGTATGAAAGACCACTCAATTCCTAGTTGGCTGCAACTTTGCTGAACATCTGCAATGTGTTGCTGTGACGTGAAATCTTTCAGAAGCTCGCGCAGCTCTCTGTTTGCCCCAACAAAATTAGTGGCATTGTCAGAGTAAATTTTGCGGCATTTTCCACGACGTGCGATGAAGCGCTTAAAGGCTGTAATGAATGCTGAGGTAGTTAAGTCAGGAACAAGCTCGAGGTGTACCGCCTTGGTGGTGAAACAGATGAAGACGGCAATGTATACCTTGATCGGTGCTCTTCCTCGAATTTGCTGAGGCATAAGAAAGGGACCGCAGTAATCAACTCCTGTGACTTCAAATGGAAGCGATGGCACCACACGGTCTCTTGGCAATGATCCCATGATTTGTTCTGCTAGAATTGGACGACAGCGATAACAAATTATTCACTTATGCAATACCTGTTTGATTGTGTTGCGTGATCCAATGTTTTGGATCCATTGTTGATCCAAAATTTATCTCGAAGAATACTTTGCAGAGTTTGGCAACCAGCATGAAGATTTTGGTGATGAAAATGTTCGATGAGAGTACTTGTGAAGGGGTGCGATTTTGGCAGCAGAATGGGGTGCTTAGCGTCATACGATAAGGCTGAATTCTTTATTCTTCCTCCTACTCGAAGAAGTCCATTATTGAGAAATGGTGACAGTTGCGCCAATGAAGAGCGACAACTTACAGGAAAGTTTGATTGAAGGCTTTTGATTTCTTCTGCAAACGAAAAGTGCTGAACTCGACGACAAATAACTTGTAGCGTGTCATTAATTTCCTCTGCTGTAATGGGCCCAGTTTTAATGCTGTTTGATTCTTTTCGACATGATGCGATGATGCGCCTTACGTAGGTGAAGATTCGAATGAGTTTGTTGTAGCTGTTAATATATTTGTGCTGGGCGATGAAATCTATACTTTTATCGGCGATAAGTACATTGTGCTGGCGGCGCTGCTCTGGAAGGTCATCTATGATGTCGGTCGAAACAGAGGGCCAGTTGGTGCTGTCCAGTAACAGAAATTCTGGGCCATTGAACCAGAATTTGTTGTCAATAAGATCGCATACGGTTGAACCTCTGGACACGATATCTGCTAGGTTTAAAGATGTTGGACCGTGGCGCCATTGATATTCAGACGTCATTTGCTGAATTTTAGTAACACGGTTTGCTACGAATGGTGTCCATCTTGAAGACTCGCCTTTGATCCAAGCGAGCGTGATGGTGGAGTCTGACCAACAGTAAACGTTTTGTGGATTAGGTGCGATGGTTTGTGCAACAGTCTCAAGCAGTTCGGCCAGTAATAATGCTGCGCAAAGCTCAAGACGAGGTAGACTGACTTCTTTGGTTGGTGCGACTCGGGACTTCGCACAAATGAGTGATGATCGTTTCGTATCTCCAAATTCTGTCACAACATAGATGCATGCACCATATGCTTTGGTACTGGCATCTGCAAAGGCATGAATGTGAGAATAAGAATAAAAAGGTACAAACCTTGGAACTCGAAAATTTTCAACAAGCACGAATTGGTTGCAAAGTGTTTCCCATCGCATGTGTACTTCTGGTGGCACACTTTCGTCCCAGTCCAGCTTGAGCTTCCACAATTGTTGCATCAAAATTTTGCAAGTTACGATGACGGGGTTGAGAAGCCCAAGTGGGTCGAAGAAACTAGCGATGTGAGACAATATAATTCTCTTGCTAGCTTTCGATGATGATGTATGATGTGTGTATGTAAACAGGAAGCAATCTTCTTCAGGTGACCATTTCAAGCCCAGAGCCTTGATATATTCGACGTCGTTCAAGTTGACAATTTCTTCCTTATCCGATGATTGTATGTCTTCGATAATTCGGCTGTCGTTAGATGCAAATTTTCTCAAAGGAAATCCGCAGGAACTCAGCAATTCAATGACCTGCTTTTTAATTTCAACGACTTCTTGAATGGTGGATCCGCCTGTCATTAAATTGTCAACATAAAAGTCCCTGAGAGTCACTTCTGCTCCAATTGGAAATGCTGTTGAATTTTCAATGGCTATCTGCTGGAGGCATTTTGTAGCCAAGAAAGGTGCGCAACTTGTACCATATGTAATTGTCTGCAGTTGATATACACTGATGGAATCAGATGCAGAATCACGCCAGAAAATGCACTGCCACTTGGCGTCCTCCTCATCAACGATGACTTGGCGATACATTTTTGTGATGTCCGCCATTAATACGAAAGGGTGGGTCCTGAACCTTGTCAAAATTGTGAAGATATTGTCTTGGATTGTTGGCCCAACACGAAGAATGCTGTTCAGAGACTTCCCATTTGAAGTGCGGCATGAGGCGTCAAACACGACACGGAGTTTTGTTGTAGAGCTGTCCAGCTTGGTGACGCAATGATGAGGAATGAAATTCAGTGCCTTTTTTGATGCTTCTTGGGGAGATACGAGAACCATATGATTTAAATCACTATACTCACCCACGAAATCGCAGTAACTTTTTCGCAATTCACTGTCTCTTTGCATTTTTGACTCTATTGAGAGGAGCCTCTTGCGAGCTATTTCGTAGGATTGTCCAAGGCAGGTGGGATTCTCCTTGAAGGGTAAACGAACTATGAATTTGTTGGTGGTAGGGCATCTGCGTGTTGTTTGCTGGAAATACTTTTCGCACTCTTCTTCCTCTGGTGAGAATTGGCCCGAAGTTTGATGAAAATTATGTTCCAATTGCCAAAATTTTTCAAGAAGACTGTCGATGGATGGCGTATTTGATATTGTTATTGCGGATGGTGACGATGACGAAGACAGTAGTGAGCATCTAGTATTATGCGATGATGATTTTTTCGAAGCTGATGATGACGATGTCGAAGTTCTGTTGGTGATTGCTCCAGAAACAATCCAACCGAGTTTAGTTTTTTGTAAAATCGGCAACGAGTTATGAAACTTAATTTGTCCCACTAGCAAAAGTTCGTAGAAGAGGCCGGCGCCTAGAAGCAGATCCACTGGCCCAGGCTTGTTGAAATTTGTGTCTGCCAAATTAATGTTTTTTGGGATGTTCCAGTCTTTAATGTCTAAATGACGTTGCGGTTGATTCAAAGTGATTGTTGGCATGACGACTGCCTCAATCGTCGAAGAAAAGTTATAGTAAAGGGATTTAACTTCAATACTGCATACCTGTTGCGCATTTGTTGCACATGCGCCAATTCCATTAATTTCCATGGGAACCTTCTTGCGTGTAACCCGTAGAAATTGAGCTGTGCGTTCCGTCACAAAATGGAGTTGAGAAGCTGAGTCTAATAATGCTCGTGCAATGATGGACACGCCCATTGGGTTGAATAGTTGAACTAGTGCGGTGGCAATGACAACGTCACTTTGAATATGTTGCACCTGGAGAACTGTTGATGTTGCTGATTGAATGATCGATGATGTTGATGCTTGCTGTGGTTGCTGGCCTCGATGCAATAAGGTGTGGTGGCTTACCCGACAATGTTGGCACCTATTGGTGGAGGGGCAGGCACTTGATGTGTGATTAGTGCAGAGGCAATTCAAACACAAGTTTTTGCGTTTCGCTAAATTATACCGCTCCATTGGATCTAATTTCATAAAGACAGCACATTTGAAAGCATTGTGTGAAACTGCTTCGTTGCACAGGTGGCACCTTAGCTGATTAGTTGCGATGAACGAGGATTGCTTATGAATGATGCGGCTTTTTGATGAAGAAGAAACGGCGTTGGAATGACTTGATTGTTGTGATTTTGTCGATTTTTGATTGGCTTCGATCATGTCAATGGTTTGGCAACGACGTTCTAAAAATGTTGACAGATCTTCCCATGATGGCAGGGCTAGTGCGTTTGACGACGAATTTCGTGCCGATTTTGACGCGATTTCTTCTTCCCATTTAGACTGGGTCTCAGGGTCAAGCTTAGATACAACCAGATGAAGCACGATGCCATCAGCTATCTGTGGTTTTGTTGCCATAGACTGCATGGCACGCATGTTGGCGTTAACCGTGTCGATGAAATCACGCAGCGATGAGATATTTGCGTTGCTTATTTTTTGCGTGTCGAAAATGTGTTGCAAGTGTGACTGGAAAATATACCGCTTGTTGTCAAACCGCGCAGTCAGCAAATCGAAGGCTTTGAGGTAATTGGAATCTGTGACCTCTAATGACTGCACAAGTCGTGCTGCATTTCCAGATAAACTCGACCGAAGATATTGAAACTTTTCAATGTTGCTCAGGTCAACATTGTTGTGCACCAACACTGAAAACATATTATAAAAATCGAGCCATTCTCGATGGAGCCCTGTAAACGTTGGAAGCTGCAACTTCGGAAAATTAACTCGCGGCCGAAGTGACGAAATCGGTTGATGTGGCACACGTGTGCTGGTCAAGTTCTCATCCAAATCCGCTGTTCGAAGTTGTGACAGTTTGTCCACAAGCAAAGATTTGACCGCGCAATATGTTTCTTCAAACTCGCTCCGATGATCTTCTTGCAACCGCGTTTCGTCCAAGAATTCTTATTGTGTCTGCAACTCCTTTAGCGACTCGAAATTGCTTTCGACCAGCGATAATTTGATTTCCCAATTTGTGGCGGACAACAAACTGAGCTGCGATGGATTTAATAATTGTGCCTTGAGACGATTAACTTCGTCGCGGTGTGCAGGAGTTTGCACCTCTGCACCTTGGTTTTCGATATCATTCATATTTACTTAACTAATTTGTCAAAGACTAGCGCGAAAATAGTTTTACGAAAATTTGATTAATTTTTCAGTGTTAATTTTTGCCAATTTAGAAACGAAAAAGTTTTAGTTTGAAGTGAATAAAATTGATGCGAAAAACTCGATGAAATTTAAACCATCCGGCTCGAAGGACCAATATATGGTGGAGCCAGGAGCTTTTTCCTGGCTTGGATGGTTGCAAAATTGAAAAAACCGAAAAATAATTTTGTTTCAAGAATTTAATTTAATCAATTTTAATTCACGTTTTATTTAAATGTTTTTAATTTTAACTTCAATTAATTATAAAATATAATTTCATGAGATTTCAATGTTTGAAACTTAAATTAACAAAGAATTGACAAAATTGAATTTGGTTTAAATATATTAAAAAAGACGACGATGAAATTTGAGCGCTGCGACCGATGACTTTAACTAATGTTCGAACTCTGAATTTTATAATTATGCTGCTCTGCTTGTGACCTTCTAAACAAATAATAGCAGGTATTTGATGTTGCTTTTAGCAGCAGCCGTGCCCCAAAAATGCATTTTTTCTGCACGTACTTTTCTATGCTGACTTGATGAGCGGTAAAGAAATGATCATACGATGATAGCGTTAGTGGACTCTATTGTTTTGTTGTTGTTGAAGTTCCAAAAAATATCGAAGTGATGACGAAGAGCAAGTGGGTGGTGGTAAAGTTATTGTTTTTGCTAGCACGATGAGGTGATTGCGAGGTATGTACATATGTACATGTGTATGAATCAAGAAGAGAACGACGACGATGGTGCGGGTGCGTAAAATGCGACGACGATTGAGTGCAAGAATATTTGGATGTTTGTATGTTTGTAAAGTGTGTTTTGTTTTACATAGTGACTAAAGCCACCTAATGTAGAAAGTTTTGCATAGCGACTAGGGTCACCTGATGTAGATAGTTTGTAGACTTAAAGACTTTTGATATAAAAACATTTGTGAGGTCTCGAACAGTGCTGTTAAAGGAGAATCCGACCGTATTGTGAATTGCTGGTTGTGTGAATCCTTTTTTCACTTTAAGTGTGCAGCACTAAATGCTCGTGTTTTCGATGGACTTAACGAAAACAAAGGTTTACGTTGGGCATGCGAAGAATGCAGAGCAACGGATGTTGATTTTTTAAAGCTTATTAGGCAATCAAGAAAGGGCTTCTTGGAGGTCTCAAAGGACCTAGAGGCGGCTCAGAATAGACTGTCGGAGTATGAAAATTTGTTTAAATCATTTATGTGCATGGATGAGGCTTTTGTCTCTCCTGAGCGCAAACGTAGCAAAAAAATCTCCGGAGCCTGGCCAATGCTTTTGCTAAAGCAGCCTCTCCGTCTACCAATGTAACTCCACAAGCCACTACTGGGTGTAATATTGAGCCTTCACCCAACTTGAATACTTCAGGTGAAGCATTAGCAGCTGAAATTGAGGTTGTAGCCAAAGCTCATAATACTAATGATGTGGCTCCTGCAAAATCTCCAGCATTTGTCGACCCCAATTTACTTTTGGCTGAGGCTTCTGCTGTTATTCCTTCAATTAACTTAAGCACTAACTCTCCTTCTACTTCTGGCGCTTTATCTTATGCTAAAACTTGCGTTTTATCAAGTGATGGTAGTTCGGTACCTATTACTAATAATACGGGTGCAATACCCAAACTAATATCGATAAGTAGCTCAAAGCCAGTGCACAAAAATCTTGTAGTAATTCCGCCTGCAAGATCTTTATTTGTTTCACGATTTGCAGCTGATACGTCTGAGGATGACATCCTTTACTTTTTAAATACAAACCTGAATATTTTGAATACAAATATTTCTGTTTATAAATACAAGTTCTCTCATGAACGTGTGACTTCATCTTTTAAAATATCTTTGCCTGCTGAAGCCTACAATAAAGTTATCGATCAAAGTTTTTGGCCTAAATATACTGTAGTACATGAATATGTTCCCAGGTCTTAGCCAAGAACTACACTTGCTACTTTACCTTTTCGCGACATGAACCAAAAAAACTAGATTGCTGCCTTCAGTTACGCATATTGTATCAAAACGTTCGTGGTATTAACACTAGATTGATAAATTTATTTATTATGAGTCACAACATTCATTAAGATATAATTGCTTTCAGTGAGACTTGGTTAGACCTAACACTTTGAATTCTGAAATTCTGTGAAACAAATTTAATATTTATCGTAAAGATAGAAACTCTATTTCTGGTAATTGCTCTTATAGTGGAGGTGTGCTGATTGTGGTTTAATCAACACATTTCTCTGAAGAAATAGTTTTAATAGAAGCTGCAGACATAGAATTCTGTTGTGTGCATCCAAAGTACGGTTCTTTGAGTCTTTATATTACATGCTCATATATACCTCCCTTTTCTAACTTAGAAGTGTAAAGTAAACATTTGGTTTCTATTAGTAAAGTTTTCCTATTGCTACATCCTAATGATCATATCTAAATAACTGGTGACTTTAACTTACCCAATGTTTCTTGGAACTGTTGTTCTGAAAACCTTTGAATATATTTACCATCGTCTGAAAGTTCATCTGATAATTACTTTTTAAATGAGCTTTCAAGTCAAGGGGTTGTCCAACTAAACTTTTACTTGAATAAGAATAACCGTTTGCTCGATCTGGTATTTTTTGATGAAAGCAACATTGCTTCAGTGTCAAGGTCCGATCCTCTGGTCACCCCTGAAGATTCTCACCATCCAACCATTGAAATTGGTCTTAATTTCCCTAAACCATCTTTTTAGAATCGTGCTAGTCAATCATTCATGGAATTCAACTTTAAAAAACTAACTATGTTATGTTAAAAAATAGTTTGTCCAGTATAAATTGTTTATTAATAATAGCGTTTAATACAACGCTCATTGACTGCTTCACTAGATCTATTCTGCAAAGAAAAGCATCTATAATTTCAGGCCCTGTGTGGTATTGAAAATTGAGAAACTTAAAATCCAAATATTATAAAAAATATCAAAGAACACATAGCTTGATTGATTTCGGCAGTTATACTTCGACTAAATATAGTTATCAGCTGTTGTGCAAGCAATCCTATAACATATACCTAACAAAAGTAAAATTAAACATTAGGTGTGTTTCCGTACACAATGTTGAGTAAAACTCGAGTAAAGTTCAAGCTGAGAGAGTAAAACGAAATTTTAAAAAATTGTCAAAAGTACGGAAACAACTTCTAGCTAGTTTCAAGCACAAAAACAGCTGATTGCCTATCACACGTAAACAATGCAAATTAAGATTTGATTATTCATTACATTTTTTCATTTAAAAATGTATTTATTGTTATGAATTGAATTTTACTGTTTGTAAATTTATTTTCAACCGCACAACATAAACATAAAACACATTAAAAATGTCAATTTGAAGTTTGCTTCTTCTTCTTCATGCTTGTTCTTATAATGCTGGAAGAAATTCTTCCAGCACACTTCGAGCTAGTTTCGAGCTCGAGAGAGCGATTTTGTGCTTGTTCTTCTTCTCACTTTTGAGCTAGAAAAAGTACGGAAACACGTTCTAGCAGCTTGCAAGTTACTACAATCAAGTACGGAAACACACCTATTAAGTCTGATGCAAAATCATTCTGGAGTTTTGTAAATATAAAACGTAAGATTGATTCCTATCCTTCTTTTATGAAATATAAAAATGTGGAATCTTATAATGATTATAGCATTTGTAACCTTTTTGCTGACTTCTCCAAGTCGACTTACTCGTCGTCATCTTTTGATAATGGTAGCTATCCTTTTAATGTTCATTCTGGGGATATTTGCCTCCCTATAGTTGACAACAATACAGTTTTATCTTATCTTAAAGATCTTAAAACTTCGTATAAAAGTAGTCCCGACAACATCCCATCTTGCATTTTGAAATATTGCTGTGAAGAATTAGTAACTCCAATCACTTTGCTTTTTACTTATTCTCTAAAGGCTTGCTATTTTCCAACTATCTGAAAGTTCTCATTCATTATCCCATTGCATAAATCTGGCAATAGATCTTTAATTGATAACTATCGTGGAATTGCGAAATTAAGTGCTTTGTCCAAACTTTTTGAGGCAATTATTACTTCACAATTATCACATAGTGTTAAGTCGTTGATGTCTCCATGTCAACATGGATTCCTCTCGGGAAAATCTACGGTCACTAACCTGCTTGAATTTACATCTAAAACAATAGAAAATTTTGGAAAAGGTTTACAGACTGATGTTATCTACACGGACTTTAGCAAAGCTTTTGATGTTGTAAATCACAAGCTCTTGATTCCAAAATTATCTTCGATTGCCTTTCCCACAAAAATGGTGAGAGGGATCGAATCGTATTTAAGTAATAGAACACAATCTGTTCTATTTAAACTCGTGACATCATACGAGTTTCCTATTATCTCTGAAGTACCCCAAGGAAGTCATCTTGGGCCACTTTTGTTTCTACTTTATATAAATGATTTGCCATCGGTCATAAAGCATTCTAACATCTTGATGTATGCTGACGACGTCAAACTATTCCTGTCTTTTAAGCATGAATATGATGGTTTATTCTTGCAAATTGACATCAACAATCTTCATAGCTGGTGCAGAATAAATCTAATGAATCTTAATATGAAAAAATTTAAGCACATGTTCTTCTCGCGAAAACCATTCTTAAAATGTAATTTCAAAATATGTGCCTACACATTAGAATCCTTAGATAGTTTCCATGATCTTGGAGTTACCATGGATCCTAAACTACAATTTCACATTCATATAAATAATATAATAATCAAATAGTACCCTAGGATTTATTAAACGTTGGGCAAAAGAGTTAAATGATCCTTTTATTACTAAAACTTTATTCACTTCTCTAGATCGGCCTATCTTAGAATATGCTTCAATTGTATGGTGTCCACGATACGGTTGCTACATCGATGACATTGAATCTGTTCAGAAAAAATTCCTTTTGTTCTGCCTAAACTATCTTTATTGCAATATTAATATTAATCTACCACCTTATGAATATCGCCTTCAGCTATTAAATCTTCCTACTTTGAAAAATAGGAGAGTTATGATTTACGTTAGTTGGATTGTTAAGCTTTTACATGGGCACGTAGACAGTCCATATTTATTGAGTAAATTTACTTTAATATTCCACTTCGTCCTAGAAGATCTTTTGAGTTACTTTTTATGAACTTTTGTAGAACAAATTACTTGCAAAATGAACCATTAAGAAGCGCTTGCGGAGACTTTAATTCTGTTTCAAATGTTGTATCTTTAAATGAATTTATGTACTCAATTAAACATAAAATATTAATGGTCGTCAATGAATTACGCATCTATACTGAAGCGTATAACTCTAAGTTTACGCTGTGTGCTTCCACGAACCCATCCTGAATAAAAACCGATTAAATGTGTATGTCTAGTTAATACTATGTTCACACTGAGATCAAATTAGGTAATTTCGTGAGATAATTTCAAAATTGTACAAAAGTGTTCACACTGGGCTTAGATAATTTCGTTTGATTTTTGATTTATTTTTTTGTCATTTCATTATTGGCCACATTCAGGAAACTCAACAGTTGCCAACTTAAATGTTCAACTAAAAATAGAAAATTCTTATTCAAAATAAGTTTGCAAAACTATTTCGCACATAAACGTACATCTTATTAATTGTACAACTTTAATTCATTGAAAACATTGCTCACACAAGTTTCACTGAATGGGTTGCTGCCCGAAGGGTCAAAAAAGTACAGTATCTGAATATGGCCATTATCATGTGTCATGTATAATTTTGACGGCTCAGCTGGAATGGATAACAAGATTGTTAATACGCCAAAAATAAGGGTGTGTTTAATTCACACTTTATTCAGATTTTAGGGTTGCAGTGCATTTTCGCCCAATTTCGTGAGTAATTTAAACGAAATTACCTTGTTTGAGGTAATTTCCAAATCAACAAATTTTATGGGAAATTACCATAGTTCTTAGATCATTTCAGTCGAAATTACACAAAAGCTCGAAATTACCTAATTTGATCTCAGTGTGAACAAAGTATAACAAAATTTGACATCACAAAATTAATTAAAACTATCGCATATATGATCAAATAAATATAATAAAAATAAATATGTTAAAAACATATGATCAAAGTTTATCCTATTGTAGTTAAGCCCGTATGATACTTCATTGTTTTTTTCCAATTTTATGTATTGAAAATGAGTTTAGAAGAGTTGTAATATAGAGCAAGCTTAAATTCAATTGGTGTGAGTGGATATGCATATAGTGCGAATTGTAAGAAAAAATTAGTTCCGAATCGCATTTCCAATGCATTGTTATTGACGTTTCTCCCAATTCGTCGCTCGTCAAGTAAATTATCAAAAATTAACTGTCAACTGTCAATGTTTTTCAATGCACTTAGCTGCTGACAAGAAAAAAAAAACAGCGCCGACTAACAATGATGCTGAACTGTCAAAATTAGCTCTCGGCAGTGAGTATGTTTCTATCCCATTCTCGCATATATATTATAATTTTTTAATACATTTATAGTCTTGTCAAAACAATGAAGTATCATACGGGCTTTAGCACAAATTTTAAAATATTCTTTTTCAGTGCCAAAAACAAGTTGCACCTGCCACAATTGAATTATACGAACTATACGTTCTGTTCACACCACGTTTTGGTAGTGTAATTTGCGTATGTTTAATCCCTTACAATTTTGTTATTGCAAATTACGTTGCCGTAAACTTACCGAACATACGCTGTTTACATCACCAATACGGCGTTCATTGAAAACCACTAATAATTGTTATAAATAAAAATAATAATAAACCGTATCGTTGTTAAATCGATGACATTGAATCTGTTCAGAAAAAATTTCTTTTGTACTGCCTGAACTATCTTTATTGCAATATAACCTTTAATCTACCACCTTATGATTATCGCCTACAGCTATTAAATCTTCCTACTTTGAAAAATAGGAGAGTTATGCTTAACGTTAGTTGGATTGTTAAGCTTTTACATGGACATGTAGACAGTCCATATATATTGAGTAAAAGTGACTTTAATATTCCACTTCGTCCTATAAGAGCTTTCGAGTTACTTTTTATGAACTTTGAAGAACAAATTACTTGCAAAATGAACCATTAAAAAGCGCTTGCGGAGACTTTAATTCTGTTTCAATTGTTATATCTTTAAATGAATCCATTTACTCAATTAAAAATAAAATAATAGATTATCTGCAGTACCGACAGTGATTCTGATCATGCTATTCCAATGACACATCATTTTCACCTGGTTATGGATATATATAAAACAACACACACATCTTAATGGACCTGACCTCAGCATGTTTTGGACCTCCTAAGTTAATATAATCGAACATGCTTGGTGAATGTAAACGCATTTTTTCGGTTGTGCTGCGCTGGTTGTATCTTTTGAACATTGTCCTACAACCAGCGAGAACGATTTGTATGACATATAATAGTACGACAGGCCAATGAGGCCTGCTTGTCTCAGTGCCAGCGTTCGCAACCATTTCTTTGTTTTTAAGGAAATTGGTGTGGGAAATATGACCTTGTTTGTCGAAATACCACCTTGCTGTGAACAATATATGTTATATATATGGTAATACTTATCAGTGTGGCGTTCGGACCTGGTTTGTCTTGATAACTCCCACCGTTCTAGGCCGATACTATGATGCTTTACATACACAACCATGTTTGCCTTGATTCCACAATGTTAATAACGTCAATGTTTAAATATCATTATATATCTATTATTATGCTACATTTTAAATTGTTATATATATAATTATAATAAATTGTTTTATAATGGCTAAATTTTAAAAGCTATAAAGCCTCAAAGGCTTAGCTTATAATAAATAAATAAATAAATAAATAAATAAATGCACCTCATCAGTGTGGCTTCAGACCTGTAAAGTCCACCATCGACCAGATCTTTACGCTACGACAAATCTTGAAGAAGACCCTTTTGAAACAAAATTACAAACACCATCTTTTTGTTGATTAAAAAGCCGCCTTCGACGGTCCGATAAGGAGTCACCTATATTCCACCATGTTTGAATTTGGTATTCCTGCAAAGTTAATACGTCTTTGCAGGATGACACTGAGCAACACCAGCAGCGCAGTGAAATTTGGGAAGAGCCTCTCCCCTCCGTTCGATACCAAGCTGATCTGAGACGAATTGGCACAATATTCTGCAAGAGTGCTATGCTGCTGGCGTATGCTGATGTTATTGACATCATTGGCCATAATACGCGTGAAGTCAGTGCAGCATTCTCCAGGCTAGAAAAAGAGTCGAGTCGAATGGGTCTTGCAGTGAACGCATATAAAACGAAGTTTCTTGTGTTAACAAACAAGCAGTCCCAGCGTCTTGGAAACCACGTAACTGTTGACAACGCCTCTTTTGAGGTTATTAAGGACTTCGTCTACCTGGGATCCAACATAAATTCCTCAAATAATATCAGTATTGAGATTAAACGAAGGATAATTCTTGCCAACAGGTGTTACTTTGGGCTCAGTAGGCAATTGAGAAGCAGAGCTCTCTCTTGACGAACGAAAGTAACGCTCTATAATTTAATTATCATGTCCGTCCTACTATACGCATCACAAACCTGAACGTTGAGCAGCTCTGATGAAAGGACTTTGGGAGCGTTCGAGTGAAAAAATCTTCGTAAGATCTATGGTCCAATCTGCGTCAATGGCGAGTACCAAATACGATGGAATCACGAGCTGTATGCGCTATATGCCGACATCAATATAGTCAAGCGTATTAAAATTGAGCGTCTTTGTCTAATTTTTAAAAAATTTCATAATTCTGAAGATGTGTGAACGATTTTGAAGTCTAAAGAACGTGTTCTATTTTAAGTTTGCTCGTAGAAATGTATGTGGTGAACGTGACATGTGTGTTGAGTGTGTGGCTTGCATGTCCGGAGCCCGATATCGATTCTCACTCGCGGCAAAGTTTTTTTCAATAAACACTTTTCTGATCGGTCACCACTCCTCTCTACAGACAGTGGCAAACCACAGAGAGTAAATGATGCCATGTAAACAGTGTTGCCATATATTTTTTTGAAAATCCTGTAATTTTCAAAAAAATATCCTGTATTTTTAATGAAAATACTGCTCTTATGAAAGGACTTAAAACAAGTTTTTTAAAAATTTTTGTTTTATAACATTTTCAATATATTATTTGAAGTAAATTATAATTTGACAAAAAATATCACATTCTTATTATGTTTGTATTAAAATTAACAAAATTAAATTAAATAATTAGTTTTAAAAGCACTTCATTCCCAATGTTGAGATCATGAAATATATATACATAGTTACATTTTTTTTTACAAGCAATTTTTCCAAACTTGACTATGACTATTCATGTCACGGAACTACATTCTAAGAATGAACAAAACTAAATTAAATAGTTTATATTTAAAGCAATTTATTCAGACTGCTGATTAGAATAAAACGATACACAGAACTAAAGAAGAACTTAATACCTTTCCAACAATAACAATTCCTCGTAAATCTAATAAGAAATGTGTCTTTTACAGCGGTTTTAAAAAAATGCCTTCTTTACAATAGCAAAAAATTCAAGTTTTCAAAATGTTAGTATGAGTAAAAAATTTAACATTTAAGAAGATTTGGGTATGCGTTCTGTGAAAAATAAAGAGTTACAAGAGAATCAAAATTGCTTCGGCGGTTTTTCTCCGATTTGAAAAAAAGTATGCAGAAATCATTTTAATTAGTTCCTCTAACTTTTGAGACCCCGACCGGTTGACATTTTTTGTATCCATATAAGAATGGTCCGGCCTAATGTGCAGGTTTAGAAAGTTTTGGTGCAGTAGTCTAAAAACTGAGAAAAAGTCAGAAAAGAGATATAATATTTCGGAAATTTGACCTAAAGGTGCCCAAGACCTTTTTTTGGTATTTGGTATGTTTACAATAGATAAAGCCTGAGACATTCTGAACAAGTTTTTCAAAGAAATCTTATCCATAACATCTTATCCAACCAAATACAAATTACAAGCCATAACATAATGGATATAATCTGAAAAATCTTGCATTGGCGGCAAAATTTTGTAAATAATATTCTTCTTACTTATCCACAAAATTATTGGTCATATCTTCTCTTACACAACCAAAAAACCAAACCATTGGTTACCATATAAGGGTGGTTAGATCATAGTACAACAATAACAGGTACAATTATTACAGACTGCGCTGCCGAGCTGTGGGCATAGAGTGTTAAAACCAAGTGATGTACACCAAAATAAAAACAAAAAGGAATTTTTTCTTTAAGCAAATCAAATTTTGTATAGATTTCTCTTCCCATGATTGCGCTAAATTATATTATTCTAGTGTCAATTTATAATAAGTTCCGCGAGCCTTTATCAAGCTCCAACCACTTTTGAAAGATTGTACGCATTCCTGTTTTAAATTTACAACACAAGTGTTTGTAAATCAAACTCTTCATTTTCAAACTCTTCCACCTTATTTTGTGTTTTTTAAAACAATGCAAAATAAGTTTATTTTAATTAACAAAAATTAAAAATTTTGGTTTCCCCCTTCTAACATAAATCCTCTTTTTTGTTAATAAAAACAACACCGTCAATTGCCATCACAGCATTTTTACACTATATGCCTACGCTAAACAGCTGTTTCAGTCTTATTAATACTACCTTCCTTGTTGTTGTATGGTTACGATCACATCAAAACACATATCTACATAAACATAGATATCAAATGAATACACATCAATTAAAATGATCCCATACACACAACAAAATAAATAGATAAATGCGTGTATGGTAGGACCAAAAAAACTCTCGGGATTTTTAATCAAAAAAAAAAAAACCCAAGGGAAGGTGGGGAATTGTGGGACATACTTTTCTTTCAGCCGAAAAGTCACATTATAATTGCTTTTTCTGAAAACTTCAAAGACTGGAATTGTTTCACGAGTCGCAACCTTCCTTTTGATAACATTCGTTTAATCATATTCCACCAAAATGTACAAATTATATCAATGGGTGCAAAAAACCTTTTTTTGAGATTTTGAAAGGTGGGGAATCGTGGAACAGAACGTAGGTTATTAATGGAAAACGTTTATTTATGAATGAAAACGAAAGAGCAGTTCATAATTAATAAAAAAAATTGGAAAATGGCAATGAAAATTAATCCGATTCACAGTGAACGAACGTGTAAGTGTCAATTTATAATAAGTTCCGCGAGCCTTTATCAAGCTTCAACCACTTTTGAAAGATTGTACGCATTCCTGTTTTAAATTTACAACACAAGTGTTTGTAAATCAAACTCTTCATTTTCAAACTCTTCCACCTTATTTTGTGTTTTTTAAAACAATGCAAAATAAGTTTATTTTTATTAACAAAAATTAAAAATTTTGGTTTCCCCCTTCTTACATAAATCCTCTTTTTTGTTAATAAAAACAACACCGTCAATTGCCATCACAGCATTTTTACACTATATGCCTACGCTAAACAGCTGTTTCAGTCTTATTAATACTATCTTCCTTTTTGTTGTATGGTTACGATCACATCAAAACACATATCTACATAAACATAGATATCAAATGAATACACATCAATTAAAATGATCCCATACACACAACAAAATAAATAGATAAAAGCGTGTATGGTAGGACCAAAAAAAACTCTCGGGATTTTTAATCAAAAAAAAAAAACCCAAGGGAAGGTGGGGAATTGTGGGACATACTTTTCTTTCAGCCGAAAAGTCACATTATAATTGCTTTTTCTGAAAACTTCAAAGACTGGAATTGTTTCACGAGTCGCAACCTTCCTTTTGATAACATTCGTTTAATCATATTCCACCAAAATGTACAAATTATATCAATGGGTGCAAAAAACCTTTTTTTGCGATTTTGAAAGGTGGGGAATCGTGGAACAGAACGTAGGTTATTAATGGAAAACGTTTATTTATGAATGAAAACGAAAGAGCAGTTCATAATTAATAAAAAAAATTGGAAAATGGCAATGAAAATTAATCCGATTCACAGTGAACGAACGTGTAAGTGTCAATTTATAATAAGTTCCGCGAGCCTTTATCAAGCTTCAACCACTTTTGAAAGATTGTACGCATTCCTGTTTAAAATTTACAACACAAGTGTTTGTAAATCAAACTCTTCATTTTCAAACTCTTCCACCTTATTTTGTGTTTTTTAAAACAATGCAAAATAAGTTTATTTTAATTAACAAAAATTAAAAATTTTGGTTTCCCCCTTCTTACATAAATCCTCTTTTTTGTTAATAAAAACAACACCGTCAATTGCCATCACAGCATTTTTACACTATATGCCTACGCTAAACAGCTGTTTCAGTCTTATTAATACTACCTTCCTTGTTGTTGTATGGTTACGATCACATCAAAACACATATCTACATAAACATAGATATCAAATGAATACACATCAATTAAAATGATCCCATACACACAACAAAATAAATAGATAAAAGCGTGTATGGTAGGACCAAAAAAACTCTCGGGATTTTTAATCAAAAAAAAAAAAAACCCAAGGGAAGGTGGGGAATTGTGGGACATACTTTTCTTTCAGCCGAAAAGTCACATTATAATTGCTTTTTCTGAAAACTTCAAAGACTGGAATTGTTTCACGAGTCGCAACCTTCCTTTTGATAACATTCGTTTAATCATATTCCACCAAAATGTACAAATTATATCAATGGGTGCAAAAAACCTTTTTTTGCGATTTTGAAAGGTGGGGAATCGTGGAACAGAACGTAGGTTATTAATGGAAAACGTTTATTTATGAATGAAAACGAAAGAGCAGTTCATAATTAATAAAAAAAATTGGAAAATGGCAATGAAAATTAATCCGATTCACAGTGAACGAACGTGTAAGTGTTCGGGTTCGGTCTGGCGCATTTTAAGTGTATACCTCGGTCACAGACTGTGAAATGGGCGGTTTTTTTGCGGTTCTCCTTCTTCGGCATATTTTGTTTGCAAATTTTGCAGAAATCGATGTCGTTCTCCATATCAATGTCGGTTGAAGACCGACATCATCAGCATCAGCATTAGCAAATTCTTCAGCACAACAACATTAGCAGAAGCAACGTTGATAGACGCACGATCTAACGCCGCAATATATCGCGCCAAAGTACTATTTAGAATGTTGTGTTCCGTGTCGGCTTGTCGGTTACTGTTGTTGTGCATTTTCACCGACTTGATTGCCTCAAAAATGTTGTCAAAATCAATAGGTTTCACTTTTTTGGCATAATAACGCGGCATCGTAACTGAAAAAAAAATTTTCGGTGCAAAAAACTATTAGAAAATTTCATAAAACTATTGTTTTGTTGATATTTTGCACGAAAAATCACTTGTACATATCGACCAGTATTGATTCGTGGAAAAATGTAGAGAAAATTGAATGAACACAGAGTGAAAAAAAATGTTCGGTCGTAAATAACGCGACAGTAAGTAACGCAACAACAAATATATCAAGCACTGAACGGTTTTTGATTTTGTAAAAAAACCCAAAAAATCTTTTGGAATCGTTGATGGGAGTCCTTTATGTAATCAATGAATCCATTGGAATCCTTAATTTAATCAAGAAATCAACACAAAAAATATACCATAGCGGCAGAAGGTTCAACGTTACAATAAATAAACAATAAAATTTGCAAATATAGTTGGTTAAAAAGGCAAAAAGTTGTACGTGACACAAAAACATATAATCGTTTTCAAGCACAGAATAATTAATAAGAACTAAAAACAGGACCCATTTTACAATCACCCAAATTTATGAAAGTGAAAAAACCTTTTTTGTTCACAAACATGACGTACAATCAAAGGCAAAACAACCTTAAAGAATTTTTCACAAAGTTACTAGATTGATTAGATACATAAATGCGCTTGTGGTAGGACCAAAGTTTTTGGAATCCTTTTTATAATCAAAAACTCCACACAAAAACAATAAAATCCACACAAAAAAATCTAAACAAAAACTAAAACACAGCAGAAGGTTGAACTTAACAAAATTTTCACTAACGAAACTTGATAGCAAAACAAGAGAATTCAACACTACCAGTAATTACAGGAATTGAATTAAGCAAAATGGAAGGTAAAAACCTTTTTTTTAAAACTCAAAACTATAGACAGGAACTGCAAATAAAGCAAACTCAGAACTCTTCGACAAGAGGTTTATACAAAACGAAATGTTTTCCTTGTTTTAGAAAATATAAGAAAGGCATTTTTACTTATGTTAACATAGATTCAAAAAGAAATTAAAAAATAAAATTGAAAATAAAAAGATAGAATATAGACAAGAACCGGAAAGGAAACATTGACTCCGAAAAAAATTACTTAAAATAAAAACTTAAAAAAAAAAATGACCTTAAATAAAAAATTAAAAAAAAACACGTATTTTAAAAGTAGCTATAGCTATTTATACCGCAGCACAAAAAGATTGATGTAATAACACCCAAATGCATTGAAGGTTGTGTCTTTTAATAAGTGTATTAACTAAAAACTTTTGGATTTTCAAAGATGCCTTAACCGGAAAATTTTTTTTCTGAAACCGAAATATAAGACATCAAAAAATGTATGATACCAAAAACAAAAACACTTTCCCAAGGTGTTTTTGAATATTGATAAAAACAACAAGTTTTGTAGAGTTTTTTATGAATATAAGGTATATTTTTTTATATAAAGGAGACGGCGAGGTCTCCTCTAGACTATAAACTTGAGGGGTCCCTTCAAGACCTTAAAAATGGAATGTGCGTAGGGTTTGGGTCCCAACCACATTATAACTTCCCAATGAAAACTAAATCAGCCTCGGATATGAACCCCCCCTACGTTGACGACCACCGCAATCGAAAAACGGATAATTATTTACGGATTTGCACCTGGAATGTCCGGACCCTTTATAGGGAAGGTGCCACTGTCCAACTGGCGGAAGCCCTCGAAAAAATAAAGGCTGACATCACCGCCATCCAGGAGATGCGATGGAAAGGACAAGGCTGCTCTAAGAGAGCAGACTGCGATATCTACTACAGCTGCCATGCGGAGAAGCGCGAATTTGGATGCGGATTCGTTGTAAGTCGGAAACTACGCCATCTTGTTTCCCGGTTCACACCTGTGAACGAAAGGCTAGCGACAATCCGCGTCAAGGCAAAATTCTTCTACATCAGCCTTATTTGCGCACATGCCCCGACGGAGGAAAAGGACGATGCTGTTAAGGACACCTTCTACGCGAGCCTAGAGGACGTGCATGATCGCTGCCCGGCCCACGACGTAAAAATAGTTCTCGGCGATTTTAACGCGAAGGTTGGAAAAGAAGGCATCTTTGGCTCCACTGTCGGTCAGTTCAGTCTCCACGAGACCACTTCGAATAACGGTCTAAGACTGATCGACTTCGCCGCGGCCTACTTCGCTCAACTCTCGGTTAAGCTCGACCAACCTTACTCTTGCCTCAACGACGCTGGCGGACTTTGGGCGCATATATCCCACTCCATGCGCACTGCTGCTTAAGAAGTCATTGGTTTTCGGCGCCCGCAACTTCGCAACCAATGGTATGACAAGGAGTGTCGCCAGCAGCAAAATACGCCGCATATAAAAAGACGCTGCAGTCAGCTGCAACGCGAGCCATTCACGAAAACTATCGCGATAAGAGGAAGGAAGAGAGATGCCTTTTCAGACGTAAAAAAAGAGACCAGGAAAAGCGTGAGCGAGAAAAAATTGAGGTGTACCAGGGCAAGAAGGATCCTCGAAAATTCTACCAGCAGGTTAAGCGTCTAACCCGAGGTTTCAAGCCCGGAGCATCCACTTGTAGAGATGAGAATGGTGATCTGGTTACAGATACGCAGTGCGACATTATGGAGAAAGCATTTTTCCAATCTGCTTGCAGGCGACGATACCAACAATTCCGCCCTTGGAGAATGCAGTCTGACACCACCAATCGACGATGATGGAGTGGAAATTCCACCACCTACCCATGACGAGGTTAAAGTTGCTATCCAGCGTCTCAAAAACAACAAAGCCGCAGGTGCTGACGGCCTGGCTGCTGAATTGTTTAAAACCGGCGGCGGTGAATTGATAAGGTGCATGCATCAACTCATCAGCAAAATATGGCTAGCGGAAAGCATGCCCGACGATTGGAATCTCAGTGTGCTTTGTCGAATACTTAAGAAAGGAGACCCGACAATCTGCGCCAACTACCGAGGTATCAGTCTTATTTCCATCGCATACAAGGTTTTTTCGAGCGTATTTTGTGAAAGATTGAAGCCGCATACCAAAACACTGATTGGACCTTATCAGTGTGGCTTTCGTCCTGGCAAGTCCACCATAGACCAGATTTTTACACTATGCCAAATCCTGGAGAAAACCCACGAAAACCAAATCGACACCCATCATCTCTTTGTTGATTACAAAGCTGCGTTCGATAGCCCGATTGAGATTGCCTGTACGCAAAAATGTCTGAGTTCGGTATACCTGCAAAGTTGATAAGGCTCTGCAAGATGACGTTGAGCAATACATGCAGCTCCGTCAAGGTAGGAAATGACCTCTCCGAAACCTTTAATACCGAACGAGGTTTCAGACAAGGCGACCCGCTATCATGCGATCTCTTCAATATCATCATGGAGGGGATCCTACGAAAGGCAGCTGTACATCGAAATGGTACCATTTTTTACAAAGGTGTCCAGCTCCTTGCATATGCTGATGATATCGATATCATCGGCAGAACCAAGAGAGATGTAACCGCTGCTTTCGCCGCTATCGAAAAGGAATCAGCCAAAGTGGGTTTGACGGTGAACGAGGGCAAAACAAAGTCTATGCTGTCTGCAAATAGGGAAGTGCGGCGTCTAGGCTCCCATGTTACAGCAGGCAAATATAACTTTGAAGTTGTCAAGGAGTTTACATACCTTGGCACCGCCGTAAACAGCAACAACAATGTCAGCCTGGCGATAAAGCGAAGAACAACAATTGCTAATAGGTGCTACTATGGGGTAAGTAAGCAATTAGGTTCCAGAGCCCTCTCTCGATCGATAAAAGTAACACTCTGCAGGACGCTCATCATACCTGTGCTTCTCTATGGCGCTGAAGCATGGGTGGTATCGCAAACAGATGCAGCCGCTCTTGGGGTGTTCGAGAATAAAGTTCTTCGCAAAATCTTTGGTCCTGTTCGAGTTGGCGACGACTATCGCATTCGAATGAACCACGAACTGTACGAGCTCTACGACGACATTGACATAGTCCAGCGTATAACAATTCAGCGACTACGTTGGCTGGGTCATGTCTTTCGTATGGATGAAGAAGCTCCAACGAAAAAGGTTGTAACGGCGATCTACCAACAACGTCGTTACAAAATATACCAACTCAATCTGCTAACGAATGCCTGTTAAGAACAACAAAAACATCACCACAAATTAGTCATACACAGCTAACGCATGACAAAACAGCCAGCATAGTATATAACAAATACAACATCACAACAAGTTAAACACACACAGCCAACGCATAGCAAACCAGCCAGCAAAGTGTGCAGCAACAACAACAGCACAACCAGTCAGACACACCGCCAACGCATGATAGAGCAACCATCAGCTATAAGCAGAATTTGTATAGCATGCAATATAATTCACAACACGTTTTGTAAATATACTATTTAAGACGAGCCAACTGTGTCGGCAGTGAGGGCGGCTCGAAGGCGTAGTGCCTTGTCCGTCTTTTACTTAGGGCGGCTCGAAGGCGTAGTGCCTTGTCCGTCTTTTACTTGGCAACGAGTAAACTCACTTTTTTATAGCAAAACACAGAAAGGCGGGTTGCTTGATACATACACTGTAGTTAGATTCCGTATTTTGCACTCGGTTGGACTTCACCGCGGCTTCGGTCAGTCGGATATCCTCCCGAATACTTTATAGTGCTGTTTGTTGCACTCGGTCGGACTTCACCGTCGGCTTCGGTCGATCGGATATCCCTCCGAATATTTAGCTTGTCGTGTTTGGGTTGGACTTCACCGCGGCTTCGGTCAGTCGGCTATCTTCCTGAATACTCCGTAGTTGTGACTGTCGTATTTGGTCGGACTTCACCGCGGCTTCGGTCAGTCGGCTATCCCTCCGAATACTTAGCTTGTCGTGTTTGGGTTGGACTTCACCGCGGCTTCGGTCAGTCGGCTATCTCCCGAATACTCCGTAGTTGTGACTGTCGTATTTGGTCGGACTTCACCGCGGCTTCGGTCACCGCGGCTTCGGTCAGTCGGCTATCCCTCCGAATACTTATCGTTAAGCTACCGATTAGGGATTATATGAAGAAAGCATATGATAAATTTATTATTCTTATTATTGAAAAAGAAATATATTTATAAGTTATTTATACTACCTGCGAAATGTAAATATATATTTATCTTATTTAATTTATACTACATAAGATATATAAATTACATTGTATAATTTAATGCTGCAAAAGATGTATGTATGGTACTTTTGTATATAATCATTTAACAGTAAGAGTATATTTTCCAAATCCAACGCACTCTGTCGAGCTCTGTCGAAGCCAAGTCGCATAAACTCGCCACGAACGCAATCATCGATATTTACCGAAGCACCGAATACCGAGTACCACCGAACCAGAACCAGTAATCACCGAAGCAGAGTAAGAGAGGGCAATTGTTGGAAAATTATAGCTTGATATCCACGAATGATTGTTTGTTGTGTATTTGAAAAGACTTATGTACAAAATATATAGGCATATATATACATAAATAATCATAGAGATTATTCAATAAAACTAATTGTACTTGAAATATTAAAACCAACAAGTCTTTTTATTTAACGGAGGTTCGAGGGTCCTTCGTTTGATCCTGGAGCGGCTGAGTCATACCTCAGCCTTTAAAAAAATCCCCCATACAAATGGCGCCCGAGCAGGGACCTGCCTCTAAAGACGACTGTGGAAATCCGAATCAAACCACCAACGACAGCAGAGCATGGGCCATACACAACAACAACATCATCATGGAGAACAGCAAACACTTAACGTCGGATTCACTCGGCTGGATTTATTTGCTGAAAAAGGAAAGACTCATCATCGAATGAAAAAAGATAGGTCTTCCAATCGCAGGCTGTACCGTGGAAGAGTTAAGAAGGCAATTGAGTAATTTTATTAAAACAAAACGAATGAAAGCATCAACCGAGAATAAATTCCGAGCCCTGGAAGCCGAATTAGAATCCGAAGAAAAAATAATGGTGGACGACGACTTCAGCACCAGCCGAGCTACAGAGTCAGTACCTGAATATACACGAACTGACCATAAACACAGTTCCGATGCCGAAGTAATGAACATTGTACGACGATGGAATATTCATTACGATGGTGGCGAAAATATTTTAGATTTTATGGAAAGAATAGAGGAATTGGCTGAATGCTACCATATTCATCGAAATCAATAGCTGCCAACTCTTTTAGAAGTACTAGATGGGAGAGCATTGCAGTGGTATCGTGTAAAACGACCAACGATTACCACTTGGCATGCATTTCGCACCGAGGCCGAGCGTTTCTTTTTATCGAAGAGGTTTTTAAGCCACCTAGAAGACACCATATACCATCGGAAGCAGATGCATCGCGAGAAAGCGAAAGATTATGTATTGGCTATGCAAACCCTAATACGACAACACCCTCAGCTGAAAACTCTGGACCACACTGATCGAATTTATGATGGTCTTCGGGTTGAATATAAGCTCTATGCTCGACGAAGCGATTTTCGTACTCTAGATGAGCTGATGGATCATGCCGAGGAATTTGAGGTTCTCAAACGGGACGAAGCCAAGGGAAGTCGACCGGCTACCCATTATCTTCGAGAAGCAACACCCTACAATACAGGTACCCACTGTTGGAGGTGCAAAAAGCGAGGTCACCGACGGTATCAATGCTGAAGCAGAGCTCGAAAGTTTTGTTCACGCTGTGGTCAAGACGGCACATTGTCACGTGACTGTCTATGTGTAAGCCCAATCTCATCTCCACCCGAAGAAGTAACCGATGGCCGCTACTACATCACGGTTACAATAAAAGGGCGACCGATAAAAGCATTAATCGACACTGGATCAACCCTTTCGTATATCGACGACACCGTAAAGAAGTATTTAATCGAGCAAGGGGTGCAACCACGATCACACAACCGAAAAATTCAGCTTGCGGACAATTCTACAGTCGACTGTGAGGAAATGTATCCTCTTCACGTCAACACGTTTATTCTTGTATCCGCACTCTCATCTCTAGCAGAACCGATGATCTTGGGGATGGACTATCTCCGACGCCGATGAATGAAGATGTTAATAGATGGAGAAGAGCTAGCAGTACAAGAGGGTAATAGATAACCGAACATTCCCGCTTACACTCTCTGGTCACCCAAGACAACTTAAAAGCCAATAAATATCAACAACTAGTCACTTTTCTGGATAACCAAAAACAGAAATTTGCCACCGTCACTGGGCCGTGCACTATTGCAGAACACACCAGCATGCAACGTAAGCGTACCAACCCAATACCACCGGGTCGCATCGCATTCCACTTGCGACAAACAGTAATGCCAAAGCGTGTGGAGCCCTACCGACCACCACCAGAAGAGTGCCGACGGGTCAGGCCAAAGATCGAAATTCAATCGGTCACGAAAGTCCCGAACCTGCAGCTCGCGCATAGATAAATCAGATTCAGCAGCCGCTCGCGAGCCCCCTCTCAACACAACCTAGGCACCACCCAGCTGGTACAGAGCCCAGCTGAACCGATAGACAGTAACAATAAGGCCGACCAGTCCCTCCCGCACCGACTGGCTGCCATCAGGGAGCCTCCACCAAATCAGCCAATACCGAGCCCAGCCGCACCGACTGACAGCAACAACAAGACCGAACTCATTCCACACCGACTGACCGCCATCAGGTGGGAACCTCCGCCAACCCAGCTACCTAAGGTCGATCTATTCGCGGGTATCACTGTGGCTCCACAACAACCAGCACAGACTGAAAAGCGGCAGCGGTGGGTTATCCGTCGGCGAGGACAGCCCAGCGTAAGCGTGTCGCGGCTGGCCGATGGCCGAGTTCGACTCAGTTGCCAAGGGCAGACGAAAATAATTTCAACCACCGGCAAGGACTAATAGAAATATATATATTTAGTTATTTTTTATTACATAATGAAACGTACTTTTTTTCTTTTCTTTTTATTAATTAACTAATTAAGCATTATCCTTATATTATTGAAATGAAATGTTTTTATATAGATTTCTCTGCAGTTTCTTCCGTTTCAATTTTCTTTTCTTGTTCTTTAGCCTTTGACCTTGTTTGAACTATTACTATATCCTGCTCTTGTTGGGGTATCCTACTAAGCGCATCCGCATTTAAATTCCGTTTACCTGGTTTATATATAATTTCATACTCGTATTCTGAAAGTTTGTGTCGGAATCGTGCTAAACGCGATGTTTGGTCTTTCAGATTTGCTATTCCCCTCAATGGTTGATGATCCGTATATATTTTAAAAGGCCTTCCTAATAGATAAGCCCTAAAATTTTTCGTTGCCCAAACAATTGCTAAAAATTCTTTTTCTATTGTCGAATAGCGTTTTTCTGCGCTATTTAATGCTCTGCTCGCGAATGCAATTGGCCTATCCTCGCCAACTTTGCCTTGCGATAAAACCGCACCTAGTGCCTCTCCACTTGCGTCTGTAGTTAATAAGAAAGGTTTTTCAAAATCCGGATAAGCTAAAACTGGAGACGAGGTAACTGCTTCCTTCAACGTCTGGAAAGCTTGCTGACAGTTATCTGTCCATTGAAACTTTACGTAATTTTTAAGCAAATTATTTATTGGTAACACAATTTGTGACATATTATTTATAAATTTTCTATAGTAATTTACTAAACCTAAAAATGCCTGAACTTACTTTCTATTTCTCGGAACTGGTATACTTTTCACACATTCCAGTTTTTGTGGATCAGGCAAAGCTCCCATTTCCGAACATTTATGCCCTAAATATGCTATCTCACGACGTAAAAATTGGCATTTCTCTGTATTTAACTTTAAACAATTCTCCCTCAATTTCTGAAAAACTCTTCCAAGTCTTCCCTCATGTTGCTGTAAATTTTTACCATAGATTACAATATCGTCTTAATATACAAAACAATCTATCCCTTGTAGTCCTGTAAGTATGTGATTCATAAGCCTTTGGAATGTAGCTGGGGCTCCAGTTAGTCCAAACGGCATTCTGTTAAACTCATAATGACCTAACGACGTACTAAAAGCTGTCTTTTCCTTATCCTTGCTATTCACTTAAACTTGATGATAGCCACTAGCTAGATCTAGTGTTGAAAAATATCTACAATGATCCAGAATTTCGTCAATTCGAGGAATAGGGAAAACTTGTTTGATTGTGGCATCGTTTACTTTTCTAAAATCAATAACTAATCTCCACTTTTTCTGTCCGTCTTCCCCGGCTTTCTTTGGAACAAGCAACATTGGTGAATTCCACGGGGACTTGCTTGGCCTGATTATGTCGTCATCTAAAAGTTTCTCTACTTGTCTTTGTATCTCCTCCCTATGCATTTGTGGTAACCTGTACTGTCTTTGATTAATTGGTGCTTGATCTCTTTGCATTTGAATCTCATGCTTTAAAACAGAGGTGCATGACAATTTATCCCCTTCAAGCAAGAAAATATCATGAAAAGACGTGACTAAATTTTCTATTGATGCTCTTTCTTCAGTGTTTAAACTTTTGTCGAATTTAACTGTTTCTATCAATCTATTAACCCTTTCTCTCACGTCTACTTCCCTTGCACTATACGACGAGCTCGCATCCACTATACATTCTTTAAAATTTGAAAAATTTGGTCTAAAATCTTTAGGTATGACACAGTCATCCTTATTCGCATTTAGCACTGTTGCATATGCCATTTTATTCTTCACATTTGCTAACGTTTCACCTAAATAAACCCCCGGCATAATCTCTTGTTTATGGATTACAACAACTGAAATATTTGTTTTTATCGGAATTTTAACCGTTTGTTTTGTTCTTGCTTTAACACTTATCTCCTTATTATAGCTTAAAGAACTAATCTCGTTTATTTGTTTTAGAGGTAATTCCACCCTTGTCTCCATGTGTTTACCATAGACTGTTAACGTCTTATTAATCGCATCTATAACCGAATTATTCCACAAACTATCCCGACCTAAAATACCATCTGCAGGCAACCCTTGTTCTAGTGCCACTACGTGTAACTTAAAACTTAAGTTCTTTATCTTATAGTGTTGGATCGACCCAGACCCCAATGTATCTACAAAACCTCCAAATGCTCCACTCAAATGTTTAATTTCTCTTGTATCTTTATTCAAGTTTTTCTTTAATGTATTCAGTTTAACTAAACTGGCTTCAGCCCCGGTATCCACAAGTAAAATGAGTCGTCCTTCTATAGAATCCTTACAGGGAATTTCTATGAACACATCATTGACTTTGCGAAAACCAAAACTCCTACCTTGTTCGTTCCTATTTTGAAACGTAAAATTCTTATTGTGTAACGAGTTTGCTAAATCTTTATCTCTTTCCTGAGAACTACTTAATATAGCTTCTTTTCCTACTGTATCTTTACCTGTTGATACTTCCGTCGTTGGGTCAGTGGTGAGGATGTTTACAGTCTTTTGCGACGTCAAATCTTCCTCCACTATTTTTTCTTGCTCTGTTACTATCAATTCTTCGATGTTTGAATAAAAATTGTTTAATAAAAAATTAGCCGTATCTTCTGATGTACTATCTTCTGTCGAGGTGCTTTCCGTTATTTCATTAGTTACCAAAACTTTAGTCTTATCTACCGATGTACGATTTTCTGGTATTTTGTTCCCCATTTTCCTTGGTGTACAGATGTTTACAATCTTTTTTGACGTGAAATCATCTGTGACTACCCTACTTGGCCCAGTTTTCCTTAATTTTTTGGGTTCCCAGCTCATTGGCCTTGGCTGGGCCCTCGATAGTTTCCCTGTTTCGAATCGTATTCTCTCTTTGCAAAACAATCCTGCATTTTGTGTCCTAACCTTGCACACCATTCACATTTGACCTCATCTTTCTTTGATACTTGAATCATGTTACCATTCCTCTTTTGAATTATGTTATTATTATTCTGACTTCTGTCATAACTGCTTTGATTTCTATTTGTTTCATTGTTATTCATATTTCAGCTAGCTGAACAGTTTAAATTATATTCGTGACCATAATCTCTACACTTCTGACAATAAACTTGATTTTTTACTGCGTAGCACTCATCTCTTGTGTGCCCTATTAACATTTCTAGACCTTATATCCTCATAATTTCTTGTTATTTGAATTACTGGCAGGTTCTCTGATGATGAGTAAGCCTTTTGACCTGCCTCAACGTCATGATCAAATTTCATTTTCATTTTTACTGAAATTTATACCAAATACCCTTTGATTTGGTCTCGTATTTTTCCCTCTTTCGATAAGCCCAAATGCACTTATCGCTTCTTCCACTACACTCTCAAATGCTCCTGTTTTAACGCTCAGCATATATATCCTCAGAGTTGAATCCTGCAGACCAACTCTGAAAGTTGTAATCACAGTTTTATTTAATTCACTTAAAAGTGCGGACACACCGTCTTTGTATTCGTTATTAATTATATCTTCTGCTGTTGTTTTTAGAGCACTTAACCGTCTTGCATATTTTCGTATTTCTTCACCAGGTTGTTGTAATGTCTTCTGTATTTCCTGCCATACTACATCTAATTCTTTTCTTTCCAAATACGTTTTCTTTATAAGTATAAATAATTAATTTAGATTGTTAAATTGTCATGGTCTTACTAATTTGAAAGCATCTCCATAAAGTCTAAGTTTCACACATTGAATAAATTTTTCTAAATTCGATTCTCCTACCACTTGGAAAGCTAATTCTGTTCCAAGTATAAACTTATACACTTCCTCCTGTAGCTCTCCGGAGTCTGCTCCTGAAAATATAGGCACAAGCTCCGATACTGTTTTCGCTATCTCGCATATGTTCATTCTGAAAAATTTTTTTTTTTAAAGCTATTTTCATTATCTTTTCGTTGTCTTTAAAATTTTCTGTGTTCTACAACAATTCTCTCCCTATACCATAATTTCTCTTTGGAATCTAATTTTGTTATCTAATCTACAAATTTTTATGTTTTATTGGTTTTACACCTTTTTAATCATATTCTGGAGGGTCCGGTCAACTACAAGGAATTGGCTACGGAGTCGCAGAATCTTTGAAAAGTTATTATTATTTATTTATTTTAACACGGAGAACCGAGTTCGAATCACTATCCTTTTTAAAAGGGACTACCCTTTTTTTAAAAGGAATACCGGCTGCGCCATATTGTTGTGTGCAGGCCCGGTGAAATCCTACCGGCTGCGCCATAATGTTGTGTGGCGTTCTGCGTCGAACCCACGCAACTCTGTTGTGTAACGTTATATGTATTACCTGTTACATCATTAAATGTATACTCACCAAATGTTTTTCTGCGCTGGTGGTACCTGAAAGTTTAAAATGAGACTTCACTTCTTGATTGCTTAATTAACTCTCTTCTTTTTATTTATTTTACTCTTATTTATATCACAGATTTGAGTCTTAAAATCTACTTGGTCTCAAGATCATTATCTTAACTTCCGTAATGAAACTTGATGACAATTACATAATAGTTACATATATACAATTAACGTAAACATTAACCTAGACATTTTTGCTAAACAACATACAAATATACATACTTCGTATTTTAAATATACAAACAAACATATTACAAATATACATTCTTTGTTTACTTCCGCAATATAATTTATAAGCTATGGTAACAGAAGCCTAGCTCAAGTAGCTGACCCGTGCTTACTTGCTATTTTAAGCTGACCGTTGCACTTTTTAATTGTTGGGTGCTTGACGGTAAACTTAAATTGGCAAGCATTACAAAAACGCTGATCACTTCATTATTATTGAGGTAGGTCAGTGTTTGTAATTTATAATATAAAAACAACTCAACTTCGCTTGTGACAAATGAGTCACAACATTCCTCCCCCCTCTGACAAAGAAAAATTATTCTATTCATTTAGCAATAATTTTTCGTCATATGAATTTATCAGAATTTTGCATTATGTATGTATATAAGGTTCATTTTAATCATTAATACATTAATATCTAATAACTTTTTTCGAATAAAGATTTCTTTGAATTTTATATGCAGTTTTTATATGCAGTGTTTTGTTTTTCTTTTGAATTTGTCTTATAATAATAATTCTCTTAATTTTGTTTTTAATAAAACTATTTCTTAATAGCAATTTGTATCTTATATTTTCCTTTTATACATTTATTTTTCTTATTTTTTACACTCTTTTCTATTTATTTGTTGTGTATATTCTCTTAAATTTAGGATTTTTGATTATTTCGTGACAAAGTTATTGTAGGTTTCCTTCCCCCATGAAAGGGAAAGAAAATTTTTACCTTGAAGAGGTTTAATTTTCTTCAATCTTAAAGTACTTATATGTGAGAAGAGACAGGCATCATTTTACAGTTAATTTTTTAAAATTCCTTGCATGTTTGCATTGTTTAGTAATATTGTGTGCTAAATAAGTTTTGTATAAGCTATCTTATATTCTTTTCTTTATTTATGTGTATCTGTTCGTGGGTCCTAGTAATTTTGATGATTAGTTATTTGATTTTCGATAAAGTTGTTCTTCTTCCTGGCATTATTATGAGGACTCTGCTGATGTTCTGTCTTTGATGATTATTTGATAAACGTTACTGACAAGTATATGTCACCCCTTTTCTTGTCTATTGAAGTATTTAAACTACTTTACTTCTTGTGAAGTCTGGAAGTTGAAGTCTTGAAGTTACGAAAAAGATGCCAAATTTCGTTTTTATTTCGTGTTTTGTGTTGTTCATATTTTCGTTAGTTTATATTAAAGTTGGCTTTTAGTTTTGACAAGCTATGTTTGCTAGTATTGTTAATTGGGAAGCGACTCTTTATATTTATCAAACACTTTGGTTTCGTTCTGGTTAAGCGTTTTCTTAGAAAGGTATGAACTAAATGCAGGTATTTCACATTATAGACGTACTTTCGTGGTTTTCTTAAACCGGAATGCATTTTGTAATAACAAATTATGCATATCCGAATTAATTTTTAATCGTTGTACTTGTAAGCCTTTCAATTATAAAAAAAATCTTACGACTTAATTGATTTTCTCGTTTAAATGGAAAATTGTTTGATTCGTTGTGTATACAATCTGTCGCTGTAATTTCAAATTTTTAATAACACTTTGTAACCTTCCACAAACATTTAAAAGCCTGTATATTTTCTTGTTGTATTTTTTCTTTTTTTTAACTGCTTTCTTATATGTTTTACTGGAAACATGTTTTGCTTCATTACTTAGCCTTTGATACTTTTTAACGACTGAGGCCTCGAACTTCGTCAGAATAGCTCCTGTCTCTTGTAAAGCGTTGTCCACCCGATCGACTCAGTTTTATTGCTGCTACCGCCAACTCGAACCAGAACTATAATTTTAATATAATTTCTTAAATATCTCTTACAACTTTTTAATCTTTTGTATTTTAACCCTCTATTAAGAAATAATTAAATTGAAATTGTTTATTGATTAAAACCAATTTTCTTTTCATTTAATGTTTAATGTCTTTTCAAATGCCTTTGTTAAATAAAAAAAAAATTAATGAATACCTTTATCTCAACAAATTTAAAACAAAAATATTTTTTTTATATCTCAAAAAAAAATTCAATATCTCTGTTTAATGAAACTTATTTAGTTTCGTTTGATTTTATTTTCATATTTTTGGTTTTATTTAATGTTTGATTGAATTTTTTAATGTAATTCTAATTTTAATTTAATTTAATTTTTATTTTTATAACATAATTTAATTACTGTGAAACGACTTTAGTAAATTATTATGTATTTTCTTAGCTTTTCCTTTTATTAAAATCTCAGTGGTAACCGGACTTTTTATTGCTATGACCTCATATGGGCCTATCCATATTGGTGAAAATTTATTTTTTCTAGCCTGATTTTTCATCAGTACTTTGTCACCAATTTTAAATTCTACAGGGTTTAAAGAGTTATCATACTGTATTTTTGATAATTCTTTTGCTCGCTCCTGGTTCTGTCTCACTAGTTCGTGAGTTCTTTGGATTTGGTATTTAAGGATTTTTGAAGGATCTTCGGTGTTATACACGGGACTACATTTACGTTTCAGATTAGTTGGCATTTCTGAATTAAACCCATATAAAGTTTTGAACGGAGTTTGTTTGGTGCTCATGTGCGGTGTGTTATTGTGCAAATGCATGGCAGATGTTAACCACTGGTCCCAATTTGACCCATCCTCTTTTGCAAAACTTCGTAAGTATTCTGCTAATGGACGATGGATTCTTTCCAATGAGCCATTAGCCTGTGGGTGGTATGGAGTTATGTGTAATTTCTTAATTCCTAACATTTTACATACATCCGAAAATAATTTCGACACAAAATTTGAACCGTTATCGGTAATCAGAACTTTTGGAGTATTGTGACGAGTTATAATTTCGTCGTAGAACGCTTTTGATACTGTACTAGCTTCAGCATCTGGTATTGCGACACATACCATGTATTTCGAAAAATCATCTTGAAAAGTAAGTATGTATTTATTTCCTGACACAGTCTCTGGCAGGATACCCACTATGTCCATGTAAACTTTATCAAATGGACGCGTCGGTGTATCTGTTAACACCATTGGCATTTTTGTTAATTTAGAACATTTATTAACCTGGCACTTTTGATATTTCTTAACATATTCCTTGATTTGCTTTTGCATCCATTTCCATTTATATTCTTGCCTTATTCTGAAATAGGTTTTAAAAGCTCCTTGGTGCCCACCTAGTGGATCATGAAAATCTCTCAAAATTCTTTTAATGTCTTTTGGATCGGTTAGATTTACTATTTCTTTATTCTGTTGGTCTAACACCTCATCATATTGTTTACTAGATTTCTCTGCAGTTTCTTCCGTTTCAATTTTCTTTTCTTGTTCTTTAGCCTTTGAAGTTGTTTGAACTATTACTATATCCTGCTCTTGTTGGGGTATCCTACTAAGCGCATCCGCATTTAAATTCCGTTTACCTGGTTTATATATAATTTCATACTCGTATTCTGAAAGTTTGTGTTGGAATCGTGCTAAACGCGATGTTTGGTCTTTCAGATTTGCTATTCCCCTCAATGGTTGATGATCCGTATATATTTTAAAAGGCCTTCCTAATAGATAAGCCCTAAAATTTTTCGTTGCCCAAACAATTGCTAAAAATTCTTTTTCTATTGTCGAATAGCGTTTTTCTGCGCTATTTAATGCTCTGCTCGCGAATGCAATTGGCCTATCCTCGCCAACTTTGCCTTGCGATAAAACCGCACCTAGTGCCTCTCCACTTGCGTCTGTAGTTAATAAGAAAGGTTTTTCAAAATCCGGATAAGCTAAAACTGGAGACGAGGTAACTGCTTCCTTCAACGTCTGGAAAGCTTGCTGACAGTTATCTGTCCATTGAAACTTTACGTGCTTTTTAAGCAAATTATTTATTGGTAACACAATTTGTGACATATTATTTATAAATTTTCTATAGTAATTTACTAAACCTAAAAATGCCTGAACTTACTTTCTATTTCTCGGAACTGGTATACTTTTCACACATTCCAGTTTTTGTGGATCAGGCAAAGCTCCCATTTCCGAACATTTATGCCCTAAATATGCTATCTCACGACGTAAAAATTGGCATTTCTCTGTATTTAACTTTAAACAATTCTCCCTCAATTTCTGAAAAACTCTTCCAAGTCTTCCCTCATGTTGCTGTAAATTTTTACCATAGATTACAATATCGTCTTAATATACAAAACAATCTATCCCTTGTAGTCCTGTAAGTATGTGATTCATAAGCCTTTGGAATGTAGCTGGGGCTCCAGTTAGTCCAAACGGCATTCTGTTAAACTCATAATGACCTAACGACGTACTAAAAGCTGTCTTTTCCTTATCCTTGCTATTCACTTAAACTTGATGATAGCCACTAGCTAGATCTAGTGTTGAAAAATATCTACAATGATCCAGAATTTCGTCAATTCGAGGAATAGGGAAAACTTGTTTGATTGTGGCATCGTTTACTTTTCTAAAATCAATAACTAATCTCCACTTTTTCTGTCCGTCTTCCCCGGCTTTCTTTGGAACAAGCAACATTGGTGAATTCCACGGGGACTTGCTTGGCCTGATTATGTCGTCATCTAAAAGTTTCTCTACTTGTCTTTGTATCTCCTCCCTATGCATTTGTGGTAACCTGTACTGTCTTTGATTAATTGGTGCTTGATCTCTTTGCATTTGAATCTCATGCTTTAAAACAGAGGTGCATGACAATTTATCCCCTTCAAGCAAGAAAATATCATGAAAAGACGTGACTAAATTTTCTATTGATGCTCTTTCTTCAGTGTTTAAACTTTTGTCGAATTTAACTGTTTCTATCAATCTATTAACCCTTTCTCTCACGTCTACTTCCCTTGCACTATACGACGAGCTCGCATCCACTATACACTCTTTAAAATTTGAAAAATTTGGTCTAAAATCTTTAGGTATGACACAGTCATCCTTATTCGCATTTAGCACTGTTGCATATGCCATTTTATTCTTCACATTTGCTAACGTTTCACCTAAATAAACCCCCGGCATAATCTCTTGTTTATGGATTACAACAACTGAAATATTTGTTTTTATCGGAATTTTAACCGTTTGTTTTGTTCTTGCTTTAACACTTATCTCCTTATTATAGCTTAAAGAACTAATCTCGTTTATTTGTTTTAGAGGTAATTCCACCCTTGTCTCCATGTGTTTACCATAGACTGTTAACGTCTTATTAATCGCATCTATAACCGAATTATTCCACAAACTATCCCGACCTAAAATACCATCTGCAGGCAACCCTTGTTCTAATGCCACTACGTGTAACTTAAAACTTAAGTTCTTTATCTTATAGTGTTGGATCTCTACAGACCCCAATGTATCTACAAAACCTCCAAATGCTCCACTCAAATGTTTAATTTCCCTTGTATCTTTATTCAAATTTTTCTTTAATGTATTCAGTTTAACTAAACTGGCTTCAGCCCCGGTATCCACAAGTAAAATGAGTCGTCCTTCTATAGAATCCTTACAGGGAATTTCTATGAACACATCATTGACTTTGCGAAAACCAAAACTCCTACCTTGTTCGTTCCTATTTTGAAACGTAAAATTCTTATTGTGTAACGAGTTTGCTAAATCTTTATCTCTTTCCTGAGAACTACTTAATATAGCTTCTTTTCCTACTGTATCTTTACCTGTTGATACTTCCGTCGTTGGGTCAGTGGTGAGGATGTTTACAGTCTTTTGCGACGTCAAATCTTCCTCCACTATTTTTTCTTGCTCTGTTACTATCAATTCTTCGATGTTTGAATAAAAATTGTTTAATAAAAAATTAGCCGTATCTTCTGATGTACTATCTTCTGTCGAGGTGCTTTCCGTTATTTCATTAGTTACCAAAACTTTAGTCTTATCTACCGATGTACGATTTTCTGGTATTTTGTTCCCCATTTTCCTTGGTGTACAGATGTTTACAATCTTTTTTGACGTGAAATCATCTGTGACTACCCTACTTGGCCCAGTTTTCCTTAATTTTTTGGGTTCCCAGCTCATTGGCCTTGGCTGGGCCCTCGATAGTTTCCCTGTTTCGAATCGTATTCTCTCTTTGCAAAACAATCCTGCATTTTGTGTCCTAACCTTGCACACCATTCACATTTGACCTCATCTTTCTTTGATACTTGAATCATGTTACCATTCCTCTTTTGAATTATGTTATTATTATTCTGACTTCTGTCATAACTGCTTTGATTTCTATTTGTTTCATTGTTATTCATATTTCAGCTAGCTGAACAGTTTAAATTATATTCGTGACCATAATCTCTACACTTCTGACAATAAACTTGATTTTTTACTGCGTAGCACTCATCTCTTGTGTGCCCTATTAACATTTCTAGACCTTATATCCTCATAATTTCTTGTTATTTGAATTACTGGCAGGTTCTCTGATGATGAGTAAGCCTTTTGACCTGCCTCAACGTCATGATCAAATTTCATTTTCATTTTTACTGAAATTTATACCAAATACCCTTTGATTTGGTCTCGTATTTTTCCCTCTTTCGATAAGCCCAAATGCACTTATCGCTTCTTCCACTACACTCTCAAATGCTCCTGTTTTAACGCTCAGCATATATATCCTCAGAGTTGAATCCTGCAGACCAACTCTGAAAGTTGTAATCACAGTTTTATTTAATTCACTTAAAAGTGCGGACACACCGTCTTTGTATTCGTTATTAATTATATCTTCTGCTGTTGTTTTTAGAGCACTTAACCGTCTTGCATATTTTCGTATTTCTTCACCAGGTTGTTGTAATGTCTTCTGTATTTCCTGCCATACTACATCTAATTCTTTTCTTTCCAAATACGTTTTCTTTATAAGTATAAATAATTCATTTAGATTGTTAAATTGTCATGGTCTTACTAATTTGAAAGCATCTCCATAAAGTCTAAGTTTCACACATTGAATAAATTTTTCTAAATTCGATTCTCCTACCACTTGGAAAGCTAATTCTGTTCCAAGTATAAACTTATACACTTCCTCCTGTAGCTCTCCGGAGTCTGCTCCTGAAAATATAGGCACAAGCTCCGATACTGTTTTCGCTATCTCGCATATGTTCATTCTGAAAAATTTTTTTTTTTAAAGCTATTTTCATTATCTTTTCGTTGTCTTTAAAATTTTCTGTGTTCTACAACAATTCTCTCCCTATACCATAATTTCTCTTTGGAATCTAATTTTGTTATCTAATCTACAAATTTTTATGTTTTATTGGTTTTACACCTTTTTAATCATATTCTGGAGGGTCCGGTCAACTACAAGGAATTGGCTACGGAGTCGCAGAATCTTTGAAAAGTTATTATTATTTATTTATTTTAACACGGAGAACCGAGTTCGAATCACTATCCTTTTTAAAAGGGACTACCCTTTTTTTAAAAGGAATACCGGCTGCGCCATATTGTTGTGTGCAGGCCCGGTGAAATCCTACCGGCTGCGCCATAATGTTGTGTGGCGTTCTCCGTCGAACCCACGCAACTCTGTTGTGTAACGTTATATGTATTACCTGTTACATCATTAAATGTATACTCACCAAATGTTTTTCTGCGCTGGTGGTACCTGAAAGTTTAAAATGAGACTTCACTTCTTGATTGCTTAATTAACTCTCTTCTTTTTATTTATTTTACTCTTATTTATATCACAGATTTGAGTCTTAAAATCTACTTGGTCTCAAGATCATTATCTTAACTTCCGTAATGAAACTTGATGACAATTACATAATAGTTACATATATACAATTAACGTAAACATTAACCTAGACATTTTTGCTAAACAACATACAAATATACATACTTCGTATTTTAAATATACAAACAAACATATTACAAATATACATTCTTTGTTTACTTCCGCAATATAATTTATAAGCTATGGTAACAGAAGCCTAGCTCAAGTAGCTGACCCGTGCTTACTTGCTATTTTAAGCTGACCGTTGCACTTTTTAATTGTTGGGTGCTTGACGGTAAACTTAAATTGGCAAGCATTACAAAAACGCTGATCACTTCATTATTATTGAGGTAGGTCAGTGTTTGTAATTTATAATATAAAAACAACTCAACTTCGCTTGTGACGAATGAGTCACAACATTCCTCCCCCCTCTGACAAAGAAAAATTATTCTATTCATTTAGCAATAATTTTTCGTCATATGAATTTATCAGAATTTTGCATTATGTATGTATATAAGGTTCATTTTAATCATTAATACATTAATATCTAATAACTTTTTTCGAATAAAGATTTCTTTGAATTTTATATGCAGTTTTTATATGCAGTGTTTTGTTTTTCTTTTGAATTTGTCTTATAATAATAATTCTCTTAATTTTGTTTTTAATAAAACTATTTCTTAATAGCAATTTGTATCTTATATTTTCCTTTTATACATTTATTTTTCTTATTTTTTACACTCTTTTCTATTTATTTGTTGTGTATATTCTCTTAAATTTAGGATTTTTGATTATTTCGTGACAAAGTTATTGTAGGTTTCCTTCCCCCATGAAAGGGAAAGAAAATTTTTACCTTGAAGAGGTTTAATTTTCTTCAATCTTAAAGTACTTATATGTGAGAAGAGACAGGCATCATTTTACAGTTAATTTTTTAAAATTCCTTGCATGTTTGCATTGTTTAGTAATATTGTGTGCTAAATAAGTTTTGTATAAGCTATCTTATATTCTTTTCTTTATTTATGTGTATCTGTTCGTGGGTCCTAGTAATTTTGATGATTAGTTATTTGATTTTCGATAAAGTTGTTCTTCTTCCTGGCATTATTATGAGGACTCTGCTGATGTTCTGTCTTTGATGATTATTTGATAAACGTTACTGACAAGTATATGTCACCCCTTTTCTTGTCTATTGAAGTATTTAAACTACTTTACTTCTTGTGAAGTCTGGAAGTTGAAGTCTTGAAGTTACGAAAAAGATGCCAAATTTCGTTTTTATTTCGTGTTTTGTGTTGTTCATATTTTCGTTAGTTTATATTAAAGTTGGCTTTTAGTTTTGACAAGCTATGTTTGCTAGTATTGTTAATTGGGAAGCGACTCTTTATATTTATCAAACACTTTGGTTTCGTTCTGGTTAAGCGTTTTCTTAGAAAGGTATGAACTAAATGCAGGTATTTCACATTATAGACGTACTTTCGTGGTTTTCTTAAACCGGAATGCATTTTGTAATAACAAATTATGCATATCCGAATTAATTTTTAATCGTTGTACTTGTAAGCCTTTCAATTATAAAAAAAATCTTACGACTTAATTGATTTTCTCGTTTAAATGGAAAATTGTTTGATTCGTTGTGTATACAATCTGTCGCTGTAATTTCAAATTTTTAATAACACTTTGTAACCTTCCACAAACATTTAAAAGCCTGTATATTTTCTTGTTGTATTTTTTCTTTTCTTTAACTGCTTTCTTATATGTTTTACTGGAAACATGTTTTGCTTCATTACTTAGCCTTTGATACTTTTTAACGACTGAGGCCTCGAACTTCGTCAGAATAGCTCCTGTCTCTTGTAAAGCGTTGTCCACCCGATCGACTCAGTTTTATTGCTGCTACCGCCAACTCGAACCAGAACTATAATTTTAATATAATTTCTTAAATATCTCTTACAACTTTTTAATCTTTTGTATTTTAACCCTCTATTAAGAAATAATTAAATTGAAATTGTTTATTGATTAAAACCAATTTTCTTTTCATTTAATGTTTAATGTCTTTTCAAATGCCTTTGTTAAATAAAAAAAAATTAATGAATACCTTTATCTCAACAAATTTAAAACAAAAATATTTTTTTATATCTCAAAAAAAAATTCAATATCTCTGTTTAATGAAACTTATTTAGTTTCGTTTGATTTTATTTTCATATTTTTGGTTTTATTTAATGTTTGATTGAATTTTTTAATGTAATTCTAATTTTAATTTAATTTAATTTTTATTTTTATAACATAATTTAATTACTGTGAAACGACTTTAGTAAATTATTATGTATTTTCTTAGCTTTTCCTTTTATTAAAATCTCAGTGGTAACCGGACTTTTTATTGCTATGACCTCATATGGGCCTATCCATATTGGTGAAAATTTATTTTTTCTAGCCTGATTTTTCATCAGTACTTTGTCACCAATTTTAAATTCTACAGGGTTTAAAGAGTTATCATACTGTATTTTTGATAATTCTTTTGCTCGCTCCTGGTTCTGTCTCACTAGTTCGTGAGTTCTTTGGATTTGGTATTTAAGGATTTTTGAAGGATCTTCGGTGTTATACACGGGACTACATTTACGTTTCAGATTAGTTGGCATTTCTGAATTAAACCCATATAAAGTTTTGAACGGAGTTTGTTTGGTGCTCATGTGCGGTGTGTTATTGTGCAAATGCATGGCAGATGTTAACCACTGGTCCCAATTTGACCCATCCTCTTTTGCAAAACTTCGTAAGTATTCTGCTAATGGACGATGGCTTCTTTCCAATGAGCCATTAGCCTGTGGGTGGTATGGAGTTATGTGTAATTTCTTAATTCCTAACATTTTACATACATCCGAAAATAATTTCGACACAAAATTTGAACCGTTATCGGTAATCAGAACTTTTGGAGTATTGTGACGAGTTATAATTTCGTCGTAGAACGCTTTTGATACTGTACTAGCTTCAGCATCTGGTATTGCGACACATACCATGTATTTCGAAAAATCCTCTTGAAAAGTAAGTATGTATTTATTTCCTGACACAGTCTCTGGCAGGATACCCACTATGTCCATGTAAACTTTATCAAATGGACGCGTCGGTGTATCTGTTAACACCATTGGCATTTTTGTTAATTTAGAACATTTATTAACCTGGCACTTTTGATATTTCTTAACATATTCCTTGATTTGCTTTTGCATCCATTTCCATTTATATTCTTGCCTTATTCTGAAATAGGTTTTAAAAGCTCCTTGGTGCCCACCTAGTGGTAGATCATGAAAATCTCTCAAAATTCTTTTAATGTCTTTTGGATCGGTTAGATTTACTATTTCTTTATTCTGTTGGTCTAACACCTCATCATATTGTTTACTAGATTTCTCTGCAGTTTCTTCCGTTTCAATTTTCTTTTCTTGTTCTTTAGCCTTTGAAGTTGTTTGAACTATTACTATATCCTGCTCTTGTTGGGGTATCCTACTAAGCGCATCCGCATTTAAATTCCGTTTACCTGGTTTATATATAATTTCATACTCGTATTCTGAAAGTTTGTGTTGGAATCGTGCTAAACGCGATGTTTGGTCTTTCAGATTTGCTATTCCCCTCAATGGTTGATGATCCGTATATATTTTAAAAGGCCTTCCTAATAGATAAGCCCTAAAATTTTTCGTTGCCCAAATAATTGCTAAAAATTCTTTTTCTATTGTCGAATAGCGTTTTTCTGCGCTATTTAATGCTCTGCTCGCGAATGCAATTGGCCTATCCTCGCCAACTTTGCCTTGCGATAAAACCGCACCTAGTGCCTCTCCACTTGCGTCTGTAGTTAATAAGAAAGGTTTTTCAAAATCCGGAAAAGCTAAAACTGGAGACGAGGTAACTGCTTCCTTCAACGTCTGGAAAGCTTGCTGACAGTTATCTGTCCATTGAAACTTTACGTAATTTTTAAGCAAATTATTTATTGGTAACACAATTTGTGACATATTATTTATAAATTTTCTATAGTAATTTACTAAACCTAAAAATGCCTGAACTTACTTTCTATTTCTCGGAACTGGTATACTTTTCACACATTCCAGTTTTTGTGGATCAGGCAAAGCTCCCATTTCCGAACATTTATGCCCTAAATATGCTATCTCACGACGTAAAAATTGGCATTTCTCTGTATTTAACTTTAAACAATTCTCCCTCAATTTCTGAAAAACTCTTCCAAGTCTTCCCTCATGTTGCTGTAAATTTTTACCATAGATTACAATATCGTCTTAATATACAAAACAATCTATCCCTTGTAGTCCTGTAAGTATGTGATTCATAAGCCTTTGGAATGTAGCTGGGGCTCCAGTTAGTCCAAACGGCATTCTGTTAAACTCATAATGACCTAACGACGTACTAAAAGCTGTCTTTTCCTTATCCTTGCTATTCACTTAAACTTGATGATAGCCACTAGCTAGATCTAGTGTTGAAAAATATCTACAATGATCCAGAATTTCGTCAATTCGAGGAATAGGGAAAACTTGTTTGATTGTGGCATCGTTTACTTTTCTAAAATCAATAACTAATCTCCACTTTTTCTGTCCGTCTTCCCCGGCTTTCTTTGGAACAAGCAACATTGGTGAATTCCACGGGGACTTGCTTGGCCTGATTATGTCGTCATCTAAAAGTTTCTCTACTTGTCTTTGTATCTCCTCCCTATGCATTTGTGGTAACCTGTACTGTCTTTGATTAATTGGTGCTTGATCTCTTTGCATTTGAATCTCATGCTTTAAAACAGAGGTGCATGACAATTTATCCCCTTCAAGCAAGAAAATATCATGAAAAGACGTGACTAAATTTTCTATTGATGCTCTTTCTTCAGTGTTTAAACTTTTGTCGAATTTAACTGTTTCTATCAATCTATTAACCCTTTCTCTCACGTCTACTTCCCTTGCACTATACGACGAGCTCGCATCCACTATACATTCTTTAAAATTTGAAAAATTTGGTCTAAAATCTTTAGGTATGACACAGTCATCCTTATTCGCATTTAGCACTGTTGCATATGCCATTTTATTCTTCACATTTGCTAACGTTTCACCTAAATAAACCCCCGGCATAATCTCTTGTTTATGGATTACAACAACTGAAATATTTGTTTTTATCGGAATTTTAACCGTTTGTTTTGTTCTTGCTTTAACACTTATCTCCTTATTATAGCTTAAAGAACTAATCTCGTTTATTTGTTTTAGAGGTAATTCCACCCTTGTCTCCATGTGTTTACCATAGACTGTTAACGTCTTATTAATCGCATCTATAACCGAATTATTCCACAAACTATCCCGACCTAAAATACCATCTGCAGGCAACCCTTGTTCTAATGCCACTACGTGTAACTTAAAACTTAAGTTCTTTATCTTATAGTGTTGGATCTCTACAGACCCCAATGTATCTACAAAACCTCCAAATGCTCCACTCAAATGTTTAATTTCCCTTGTATCTTTATTCAAATTTTTCTTTAATGTATTCAGTTTAACTAAACTGGCTTCAGCCCCGGTATCCACAAGTAAAATGAGTCGTCCTTCTATAGAATCCTTACAGGGAATTTCTATGAACACATCATTGACTTTGCGAAAACCAAAACTCCTACCTTGTTCGTTCCTATTTTGAAACGTAAAATTCTTATTGTGTAACGAGTTTGCTAAATCTTTATCTCTTTCCTGAGAACTACTTAATATAGCTTCTTTTCCTACTGTATCTTTACCTGTTGATACTTCCGTCGTTGGGTCAGTGGTGAGGATGTTTACAGTCTTTTGCGACGTCAAATCTTCCTCCACTATTTTTTCTTGCTCTGTTACTATCAATTCTTCGATGTTTGAATAAAAATTGTTTAATAAAAAATTAGCCGTATCTTCTGATGTACTATCTTCTGTCGAGGTGCTTTCCGTTATTTCATTAGTTACCAAAACTTTAGTCTTATCTACCGATGTACGATTTTCTGGTATTTTGTTCCCCATTTTCCTTGGTGTACAGATGTTTACAATCTTTTTTGACGTGAAATCATCTGTGACTACCCTACTTGGCCCAGTTTTCCTTAATTTTTTGGGTTCCCAGCTCATTGGCCTTGGCTGGGCCCTCGATAGTTTCCCTGTTTCGAATCGTATTCTCTTTTTGCAAAACAATCCTGCATTTTGTGTCCTAACCTTGCACACCATTCACATTTGACCTCATCTTTCTTTGATACTTGAATCATGTTACCATTCCTCTTTTGAATTATGTTATTATTATTCTGACTTCTGTCATAACTGCTTTGATTTCTATTTGTTTCATTGTTATTCATATTTCAGCTAGCTGAATAGTTTAAATTATAGTCGTGACCATAATCTCTACACTTCTGACAATAAACTTGATTTTTTTACTGCGTAGCACTCATCTCTTGTGTGCCCTATTAACATTTCTAGACCTTATATCCTCATAATTTCTTGTTATTTGAATTACTGGCAGGTTCTCTGATGATGAGTAAGCCTTTTGACCTGCCTCAACGTCATGATCAAATTTCATTTTCATTTTAACTGAAATTTATACCAAATACCCTTTGATTTGGTCTCGTATTTTTCCCTCTTTCGATAAGCCCAAATGCACTTATCGCTTCTTCCACTACACTCTCAAATGCTCCTGTTTTAACGCTCAGCATATATATCCTCAGAGTTGAATCCTGCAGACCAACTCTGAAATTGTAATCACAGTTTTATTTAATTCACTTAAAAGTGCGGACACACCGTCTTTGTATTCGTTATTAATTATATCTTCTGCTGTTGTTTTTAGAGCACTTAACCGTCTTGCATATTTTCGTATTTCTTCACCAGTTGTTGTAATGTCTTCTGTATTTCCTGCCATACTACATCTAATTCTTTTCTTTCCAAATACGTTTTCTTTATAAGTATAAATAATTCATTTAGATTGTTAAATAGTCATGGTCTTACTAATTTGAAAGCATCTCCATAAAGTCTAAGTTTCACACATTGAATAAATTTTTCTAAATTCGATTCTCCTACCACTTGGAAAGCTAATTCTGTTCCAAGTATAAACTTATACACTTCCTCCTGTAGCTCTCCGGAGTCTGCTCCTGAAAATATAGGCACAAGCTCCGATACTGTTTTCGCTATCTCGCATGTGTTCATTCTGAAAAATTTTTTTTTTAAAGCTATTTTCATTATCTTTTCGTTGTCTTTAAAATTTTCTCTGTTCTACAACAATTCTCTCCCTATACCATAATTTCTCTTTGGAATCTAATTTTGTTATCTAATCTACAAATTTTTATGTTTTATTGGTTTTACACCTTTTTAATCATATTCTGGAGGGTCCGGTCAACTACAAGGAATTGGCTACGGAGTCGCAGAATCTTTGAAAAGTTATTATTATTTATTTATTTTAACACGGAGAACCGAGTTCGAATCACTATCCTTTTTAAAAGGGACTACCCTTATTTTAAAAGGAATACCGGCTGCGCCATATTGTTGTGTGCAGGACCGGTGAAATCCTACCAGCTGCGCCATAATGTTGTGTGGCGTTCTCCGTCGAACCCACGCAACTCTGTTGTGTAACGTTATATGTATTACCTGTTACATCATTAAATGTATACTCACCAAATGTTTTTCTGCGCTGGTGGTACCTATAGTTTAAAATGAGACTTCACTTCTTGATTGCTTAATTAACTCTCTTCTTTTTATTTATTTTACTCTTATTTATATCACAGATTTGAGTCTTAAAATCTACTTGGTCTCAAGATCATTATCTTAACTTCCGTAATGAAACTTGATGACAATTACATAATAGTTACATATATACAATTAACGTAAACATTAACCTAGACATTTTTGCTAAACAACATACAAATATACATACTTCGTATTTTAAATATACAAACAAACATATTACAAATATACATTCTTTGTTTACTTCCGCAATATAATTTATAAGCTATGGTAACAGAAGCCTAGCTCAAGTAGCTGACCCGTGCTTACTTGCTATTTTAAGCTGACCGTTGCACTTTTTAATTGTTGGGTGCTTGACGGTAAACTTAAATTGGCAAGCATTACAAAAACGCTGATCGCTTCATTATTATTGAGGTAGGTCAGTGTTTGTAATTTATAATATAAAAACAACTCAACTTCGCTTGTGACGAATGAGTCACAACAGTAGTGCTACCGACAGTTTCTCAAAGTAAAAACATACATACACGACTGCGCACAAGTGTACATATTATATAAAAAAACATGGAAATAGACATGCGTTTCTGAAACGACGCAACATAGAAACGACGAAGAAGAAATCACGAAAGCCAAACGAATACACAACATCCGAAAGCAAAGCGAAACTTAGCTGCTTAATAACTGCTGCTGTCGTAGTGCTGTGACAAATTACAAAAGCAATATGAAAAGCAAAGCAAAAAAATAATTTATTTTGCTTGCGTATTACTACGCAGTAAAACAAATTCTTTTTAATGCTGCTGCTTTTGCTTTGCTTTTCAAAATTCACACAGCAAAGCAAAATGAACAGCAAAACAAAGTTTTTAAAAACTGTCGGTGCAACTACCGTAGTAAAAATTTCGTTCCTTTTGCTATTTTGCTGAAAGCAATTTCAACCCTGGCTAAAGTTCATGTTCTCAAGTAGCTTTACATGGCATTATTTACTCTCTGAGGTTTGCCATTGTCTGCAGAGAGGTGGTGACCGATCAGAAAAATTTTTTATTGAAAAAAACTTTTTGCCACGGCTAGGGATCGAACCCGGGCTCCGAGCATGCTAAGCCACACACTTAACCTGCATGCCACGGTCACCACAAACAAACTTAAGTCATGGTAATAACACGGGGAAATAAAAAGAACTTGCAGAGGATGAATGCACAACTCAACGGGAGCGTCATGAACTCTTTATATGGGATTGCACATCCATTACAGACATCAAAAACGTATGTAAACTTAAATTTGAAATAAGCGATAATAACATAAATAATAAAAATGATAATAGTATCCAAATTATAAATAATATTGTGCACGTGCGATGTAGCGATAAATCGACGAATCCTGATTGATGAAGCTATCATCAAAAATAAATAAAATTAATAATAAGCATGCCAGATCTAATGACAATTTAGCGACTCTAGAGCCGATCCTGAAGAAATTAGTATATAAAATTAATAATTTGAACATAAAAGAACTAGCGCTAGATGAAGAAGATATGATATTTAAATCCATGGATAAAGAAGAATTTAAGAATTTATTTAAGGGGGTCTTCTCATTGAGCAACGACTTTTTTATGCCCCTAAAAGGATTTTTAGAAATTCGAAATACTTTAGAAGATACAGCTTTTTTTGTGAAGCAAGGTCTTCGTCAAAATGAGCTATTTCAAACTTTAAACGCGTTTATCTCGAAACCACGTTTTTCGAACTGGCGGCCATGATATCTCCAGTTAAACTGAACCGATTTTCATGAAACAAAGTGGAATCGACGCAGAATTGTCACCATTCTCGGATGAACCTCGATCATAATTTTAAAAAATTTTTTAATTTTTTTTTTTTACACTAACCTACAAAAAAAAGCCGGAAATTGAATTTTTTTTTTTGAATGGCCGCCATTTTGTCAAAAAAAATCACAAAATTAAGCTTGTGGTTCACCCGAGAATTACATCTATACTGATTATAACCCCGTTTTTTTTTTCATTTCAGACGCTCCGGAGACCCGGAATCGTGGCCGCCGTGATGACACCTTTTTTTTTCACCACCAACTTTGAAGTCTCATTACTTCTTGAACAGCCCACGTATCGAGGCAAAAAAAATTTTTTTATTTACTTTGAAACTTTTAATACAATAAATAAAAAAAGTTTTTAATTATTCTTTGCGTTTTCAAATAAGAATTTTTTTAAAAAGGGTCCAAAAAACGGGTTTTGAATGAGAAGACCGCCTTAACAAGCTGCAGCAAGAAATGAAACATAAATCAAGAAAATCGCTAAATATACTAATAAACAAAACCCCGCAAATAATATCAAGTAAATCCATGCAAAACAAAATAATAAGAGAATTCCATGATTCACCACAAAGTGGACATTTAGGAATTAGAAAAACGACAATGAAATTAAAACAACGCTATGTATGGAAATATATGCGACAAATGGTAAAAACTTCTTTCAATAAATGTGAACATTGCGCTCACAATAAACAAACAAAAAATATAAAAAAAAAAATTACCATTACAGACACAGCGACAACTAGTTTTGAAACAATTACGATACGCACAGTGGGACCGCTTAGAATTTCACACGGTTACCGATACATACTGACAATGCAATGTGATCTGAGTAAATTTGTTATTGCTCACCCAATTGAAACAAAAGACGCAAAGTCGTTTGCGACGACATTTGTTGAACAATTTATTTTAAAAAACGGTTGTTTTAAAATTTTGAAATCTGATAGGGGAACGGAATTTACCAACGAACTAATGAGGAATGTATGCAATTTGTTGAAGATAGAACAAGTTTTTTCAGCACCTTATGATCACGAAACAATAGGAGCACTTGAGAGAAACCATAGAGTTCTCAACGAGTACCTTCTTTCTTTCGCAGATGATGGAGAATGAGATAAATGGATTCCATACTATACATTTGCATACAATACAACTCCACATCTAGACACTGGTTATTCCCCACATGAATTCATTTTTGGAAAGTTACCAATTCTACCGAATGATGTGGTAAATGATAAAAATGAAGTCAACAATATGAAAAGTTTAAGAATGAATAAAAGAATGATCCCCAAATCTGATGACGACTACCGCAAACGAAAAACTGATAATGATTTACGGATATGCACCTGAAATGTCCGAACCCTAAATTGGGATGGTGCCTCTGTCCAACTGATTGATATCTTGGAAAGATATAATGCTGATATCACTGCAATCCAAGAAATGCGATGGAAGGGACAGGGTGGCTTACGGCAAGCATCCTGTGATATCTACTACAGCGGCCATGCGGAGAATCACGAGTTTGGATGCGGATTTGTAGTTGGCAAGAGAATACGGCATCATGTCCTGCGATTCACTCCTGTGAACGAACGACTTGCCATAATTCGCTTCAAGGCAAAATTTTTTAACATAAGCCTTATATGTGCGCACGCTCCGACAGAAGAAAAAGATGACGAGACCAAAGAAAGTTTTTACGAGCGCCTTGAAGACGCATACGAGCGCTGCCCCCGTCATGACATAAAAATCGTGCTTGGTGACTTCAACGCCAAGGTGGGTAAGGAAAACATATTTGGTCCAACAGTCGGAAAGTTCAGCCTCCACGACAACACATCCGATAACGGAATGAGGTTGATTGACTTCGCCGCAGCACGAAACATGGTCGTTAGTAGCACTAGATTCAAGCATCTCAATATTCATAAGGCCACCTGGTTGTCCCCTGATCAAAAAACATGCAACCAAATTGATCACGTTTTGATTGACGGAAGGCACTCTTCCAGTGTACTAGACGTACGCACGATCCGTGGTGCTAACATAGACTCGGATCATTATCTTGTCGCAGCCAAGATCCGCACACGTCTGTGCGCAGCTAAGAATGCTCGCAATCCTACACAAAGAAAGCTAGACGTCGACAAGCTGCAGTCAAAACGGACGGCCGAAGCCTTCGCTACTCGACTCTCACTCCTGCTTCAAGAAAGCACTCCTCCGATCGACGATATATGCGGACAGTGGACGCACATATCCCACTCTATGCGTACGGCTGCCGAAGAGGTGATAGGCTACCACCGCCCTCGCCGAAACCAGTGGCACGACCAGGAGTGTCGCGACGCCACTGCAGAGAAGGACATCGCCTACAAATCCACCCTGCAGTCGGTTGCAACGCGTGCTGTTAAGGAGCGATACCGAGAGAAGAGGAGGGAAGAGAGACGCATTTTCAGGCGAAAAAAACGAGAGGCGGAAATGCGTGAGTGCGAGAAAATTGAGATGCATGGCGACAGGAATGAGACTCGAAAATTTTTCGAAAAAATAAGACGCTTGGCCGATGGTTTTTAGACCGGAGTTTTTCCTGCAAGGACGAGAATGGGAACCTATTGACAGATATCCAGAGTACACTGATGTTATGGAGGGAGCACTTCTCTAGACTTTTAAATGGCGACGCTGACAACAATCCCGCCAGAGGAGATGATATCCCGGAAACCCCAATTATGGATGACAGCGTTGAAGTTCCGCTGCCCGACTATAATGAGGTCTTAACAGCTATAGCTCGGCTTAAAAACAACAAAGCCGCAGGAGCCGATGGCCTACCGGCTGAGCTGTTTAAGACCGGTGGCGAAGCTCTGTTTAAATGCATTCACAGACTTCTATGCAGAATATGGTCGGAAGAATGCATTCCAGATGATTGGAAAGTCCACCATCGACCAGATCTTCACGCTCCGACAAATCTTGGAAAAGACCCTCGAAAAACAAATCGATACACAACATCTTTTTGTCGATTTCAAAGCCGCCTTCGACAGTCCAATAAAGAGTCACCTATATGCCATCATGTCTGAATTTGGTATTCCTGCGAAGCTAATACGTCTTTGCAGGATGGCACTGAACAACACCAGCAGTGCAGTGAAAATCGGGAAGGACCTCTCCCTTCCGTTCGATACCAAGCGAGGTTTCAGACAAGGTGATTCCTTATCGTGCGACTTCTTCAATAAAGTAATGGAAAAGATCATCCAAGCTGTTGACTTGAGACGCAGCGGCACAATTTTCTATAAGAGTGTTATGCTGCTGGCGTATGCAGATGATATCGACATCATTGGCCACAATACGTACGAAGTCAATGCAGCATTCTCCAGGCTAGAAAAAGAGTCGAGTCGAGTGGGTCTTGCAGTGAACGCAGATAAAAAGAAGTATCTTCTGTCAACAAACAAACAGTCCCAGCGTCTTGGAAACCACGTCACTGTTGACAACGCCTCCTTTGAGGTAGTGAAGGACTTTGTTTACCTGGGATCCAGCATTAACTCCCCCAACGATATCAGTATTGAGATTAAACGAAGGATAACTGTTGCCAACAGGTGTTACTTTGGGCTCAGTAGGCAATTGAGAAGCAGAGCTCTCTCTCGACGAACAAAACTGACGCTCTATAAGTCAATAATCATGCCCGTCCTACTATACGCATCACAAACCTGGACGTTGAGCAGCTCTGATGAAAGGACTTTGGGAGCGTTCGAGAGAAAAATCCTTCGCAAGATCTATGGTCCAATCTGCGTCAATGGCGAGTACCGAATACGATGGAACCACGAGCTGTATGAGCTATATGCCGACATCGATATAGTCAAGCGTATTAAAATTGAGCGGCTTCGCTGGCTAGGTCATGTCGAGAGAATAAACGACGAAGCTCCAGCGAAAAAGATATTGGATTCGGTACCCAGCGGTGGCCAATGCAGACGAGGAAGACCGCATCTCCGTTGGAAAGACCAGGCATTGGATAACCTGACAACGCTTGGAATTTCCAACTGGCGCCAGCAAGCGCACGACAAAAGAGGCTGGCGAAAGTTCTTAGACCAGGCCAAAACCGACCAACGGTTGTAAGCGCCATCTAAGTAAGTAAGTAAGAATTGTATGTTGCCCGTTGTAAACGAATCGTCAATTCGTTATAATAATCAGTCAACTGCAATGCGCTTGAAGAATTGTCACCTGCCAATTTTTATAACATTCTGTGCATTCCATCTTCGTCTTTTTCATCGGAATCAAATAAAAAATACAGCGAAGAGGCTATTTATTTTGAATTAAACCAAAAAACAAGTATTTAAAGAGATTTTAATGCAAAATAAATGGCAAATATGAAATTTGTGTAAATTGAACAACACTGAGGCAGCCAAATAGCACACTCAACTTTTGTTGAGGGATCTCAGTTTTTATTAATATGAAATAAATACAAACTGAGTGTACTGGAGTGTGCGATGTTTATTCTGAGGGAACACTCAACGTCAAAAAAAATATGAGTAGAGTGTGGAGTGTGGAGAGTGGAGTTGAGTTATTTTTATTAATATACTTTATTCATACCAATCAGAGTAAACTCGAGTGAAGCTGAGTTCACTCCACTCCACTCTTTTTATTAATTTGTCCCAATATGTCATATATAGAAGATACGAGAACTATATATGATATTTATTTAAAGGTTCGAATAGGGAAAAGTTCTGTTAGTGGACAGACAGAGGAGGGCTCGTTCGAACATGAAAAAAATCATGTTACTTTAGTTTTTAAGGAGGTGCAATTGACAAAATAAGTTAATCACTTCTAATAGCTTTCATCAGCTGTTTCGATTCAAGCCTTCGAGCATTCATTTGCTCAGACTGAATAGAAACCAGGTAGAGCCAGTGGCGTTTTTAAATGCCGGCAACATATTAGTTTAAACGTCAAACTTTTTCCTGCACAATTAAAAGTTATAAAAGTTTTTCTAAAGCTTAAAACTGAGGGGAAAAAAAACCTGAGTGTAGCAGGCTACTGAGAACTGTAAACACAATAAGAGGATTCAGGGTTCATCAAAAATAAAATTACATCCAACAGTGAAGTCGGTTACAATTTTCATATTTTATCTATATACAGTCAATCCCGGTTAAGTACCTCCCCGCTTTAGAACCGTTCCCGCTTAGGCACCACTTTTTTGCTGCATCTTAACATTTTTAACAATTTTCATACTAAATTCCTGTTTTTAGTACCCCCCGCTTTAGTGCCACTCTCGCTTAAGTACCAGTTATTTCAGCGTTCCATTTAAAACAAACAGTACAATTTTTCCCTTTTAAGTGCCATTTTAAATATCAGTGAAAATCTAAACCTGCACATATTTTAAAAATATAAATTAATTATTTTCTTTTTAGAAAAACTAAAAAAATAATTGGTTTTGAGGCCATTTTCGGACACTATGTATCCTAAAAATTCAACTTCGGATTTTAAGAACTCACATTTATCGAGTTGTATTTTGAGATTTGCTGCTTCTAATGTATCAAAAATTAATTTTATGTCATTAAAATGGTCTTCCTGATTTTTACTGAATATAATGATGTCGTCAATATAGACAAAACATCTTTTTCCTATGTGATCCCTCAATATGTCGTCAAGAGCTCTTTGAAAAATAGAAGGAGCATTCTTGAGACCAAAGGAGCATTCTTGAGACCAAAAGGAGACGAGTGAATTCATATTTCCCGTTGTTTACCGCGAAAGTTGTCTTCTCCGTATCTGATTCTTTTAGGAGAATCTGATGGAAGTCGCTTTTCAGATCAAGTACTGAAAATATTTTGTTTCTTCCAAGTTGAGATAAAACTTCGCTTATTTCGGGTATAGGATATTTATCTGGTATTGTTATTGAATTAAGCTTCCTGTAATCTATAACCATGCGATATTTTTTTTCTCCTGACGCTGTAACGAACTTTCTAGCCGGGGTTAGCTCGCCGGATAGCCGGGGTTCGTACAAAAATATTTTTTTCCGCGAATATTAAAAAATAATAACTCAGTTAGTTTTCGTTCACGATTTAAGTCTATTTATTTTGTTTATTTTCACAATAATCCACACTTCATTATTTTATATGTTCTGCTGCTTCTCCCTCGATGTCCTTCGAAGCAGGATCCGTTGTAACTCGCAGTCCGTTCGCCTGTCCTCGGTGTACTTGAAACAACGTTGGGGCCGTCCGGTATGAAACCACTCGGGCCAGATGTACAATTTAGTCGTCGATGTCGTCAAGCATTGTTTTTGAACAAAAGGACTCACTAGGATGCTTTTAGAGCAGACCGTCCGGTATGAAACCACTCGGGTCGACAGAAAAAGACAACTTTCGTGATGCCACTTAAATGTTTTACGGCCGGCCGTCCGATATGTAACCACTCGGGCCGACAAGAAAACACTGTTCACTATCGTCCTTGTTCACTGACGTACTTGGTCACTTGTTCACCGTCCGTTGTATAATCGAATTTACGTTGGGCCGTCCGGTATGAAACCACTCGGGCCAGATGCAAAATTTAGTCGTGGGTGTTGTCAAGCTTGTTTTTGAACAAAAAAAAGGACTCACTAGGATGCTTTTAGAGCAGACCGTCCGGTATGAAACCACTCGGGTCGTCAGAAAAAGACAGCTGTCGTGATGCCACTTAAATGTTTTACGGCCGACCGTCCGATATGTAACCACTCGGGCCGACAAGAAAACACTGTTCACTATTGTCCTTGTTCACTTGTTCACTGTCACTCCTTGTTCATTTGTTCACTGTCTCTCGTTCACTCCTTGTCCTTGGTCACTTTGTTAAATCACGACTCACCGATGTGCGCTGCTTGCGTGTTCACTTCAAAAGAGAGGTCGACTGTCGGTTTGCTGACTCCTTTTATACCCAAAAAGGATAACGGGACCTTGTTTGTGTCGCATACTTTACATCCGATCTCGACCTTGAATTTCACATGCCTAAAACTAGCGGCAACCTTTTGCTCTGCTTGTTATTGTTGTCAAAGTCGCTGTTCATTGACCCCTATGTACTTTGTTATTGCCACTTGTGGGTGCTTAGAATGTATGTTGTTTGTATGTTTTGCTGCTGTGATCATACACTGGCTTGCTGTATGTTTTGTTATTGTTTGATTGCGGGTCGCACAGCTGCGTGTTTATGAACAGGGGCGGTTCATGGTATGACCGGGTATTTGTTCAGGTGCGGTTCATAGTTGCAGGGCGGGTTAAGGTTCGGTGGTGCCCTCTGTTCCGATGCGGTGCAGAGGGAAATGTAAGGTCTAAATTGGCTAAATTTTGGATTCCTTACACCCCCCCCTTACTTCCGGGTAGCGGACTGAGTACGATGCTACTCACTGTTATGGTGACTCGGTAGTTGTCTTGGGTGTACTTCAGTCTTTTATTCTTCTTTCGGCCCAACTTTGGGTACTTCCACAGAATACCCTGTATGATGTCTTTTGGCAGCCAGCCTCCATCTGTCTTCAGCTCTGCTAAGTTTTTAAACCTAGCGAAGCGCTCCTGGGGCTTGGGCTTTTCGCTCGGGGGTTGTGGCTCGCCTTCTATCGCCAATGGTTCCTCGCTGACCAGCCATCCGAGACATAGCTCCTCATCATTTAGGATCTCCAAACACTTTTCATCGTCCACTGGCTCGGATATCAGGTCGTCATACCGCATACCTTCCCAAACATTTCCTTCCAGTAGATCCATCTCGTAGTCCAATTCGTTGCCAAGGTCACAGTTGAGAGAAAGCCCTTCGTGCATATTTTCGTTTCCGAGAATGGTTTTATCGTTGTCCTTTGCGTTACCTGAGTTGTTGTTATTATGTATCTCATAGTCCAATTCGTTTCCGAGAGTTTTTCCGTTGCCCTTTGCGTTGCCTGAGTCTTTGTCGTTCATTGGTTTCCGGTGATCTAAGTTTATCTCGGTGGTGATGTTAACGTTGTCCTTTGAATTGCCTGGGTCTTTACCTTTCCATACCGCTGTTGCTACGTTGTCTTTGTTGACTCCAATTGTTGGGAGACATGTCGTCCTTCCTTGTTCTACCCTTAGGCTTTGCAGTAGTTCGGCCAACTGTCGTCTCTTGAGCTGAAATCCACTATCCTGAAACCACGAGGCCCGTTCCTTTTCCGCGATGTCGTCCCCAAAACTTCTGTTTTCCTTGTCCGTTGAAACGTTTCTAGCTGTCCTCGTAGTGCACTGATCGGTTCGTTTAATAATTTTGTCCCTTTGACTTACATGTTCAATCTCCTTCGCCTTGTCCACGCTGTCTGTTATTCTCCCGCGGGCCACTGCACACACATGAACGTTCTGTTGTACCGTTGGCTCCCTTTCCTGAAGCAACCTGACGGTTTCACCTCCACAACTAATTTCCGCGCAAGTTGTCTGAAGAAAATCCATGCCTAAGATCACATTGTCTATAACGCCTGGGAGGATCAATAGTGTCATATGACAGCGAGCTGTTCCTAGCCTGACATCTTCTTGCACCCCTTGACTGACTTCGCGTATGGTGCCATCTGCCATCCTCACTGAGACCTTCACCAATACGCGCTTCCCTTGCTTCATCAGCTTCTCTGCGAAATCCTCGCTCACAAAACTTCTCGTTGCACCCGTGTCGATGGTTGCTATCGCCGACTCTTCGCCCAGGGTGATGTTAGCAAAGATTCGGTTTTCGTCGACTCCTAGCTTCGTTAATTCAAAACGGGATCTGCTCTGACCCTGGGACCCTTCCATACCCCGTCGATGAATGGACCCTTTGTTGTTTCCCGATCGCTGCCAACAGCACTCCACCGTAAGTGTGCCTCGCCGTCCACACTCCCAGCAAAACAACACTCTTTGATTACGACATTCCCGCTTGTAATGGCCCTCCTGACCACACCAACGACATGCTGTCTTGGGGTTGATTTGGTTGTTCTCTGGAACTGTTGCGATCATGCGGTGCTGCTCTTGACGCATTCGAGGCTGGCCCATTCGAGGTTGCCCTTGGTCCGCTTGAATGACCTCAAAATCGTCCGCCATGGCCATCAGTTCATCCAGGTTGTTGAAATCTTTCCGCCGTATGTATAACAGATAGTCTGGTTGCAGATTTTTATATATCTGCTGCAATTGCTGTTCCTCGGTGAAACAAGCCTGGCGCATAAGACTCTGAAGAGTCAGGACATAATCCTTAAAAGGTTCCCTCGGTCGTTGTTGTCGCCTCCGAATTTCATCCTCCAGACGCTCAAAATGTGGCGTATGCACAAAAAATTTGAGTAGGTCTCTCTTGAATAATACCCATGTAGTCCACTGTCTATTATTATTTCGCCACCATGCTAAAGCCTTGTCTCTTAAAAGTTCGGGCATTGACCTTGGGAGCAGGTCTTCATTTAATCCATATGCTATGGCCAACTCCTCTACCCTCTCGATAAACGCGTGTGGATCTTTACCACCATCGTATTTTACGGACCACTTCCGCACCTGGTCAATCACGGCGTGATAAGATTGTGTCCTCACGTCACCAGTTTCGACACACTCTTCTTGTATCGGATTTCGAACCCTTTTCTCTTGTGGTAGTTGAAGTTTTGGAATTGTGCCTGTCGGTGCCCTTTGACCGCTAGGCAATGGGAACGCTGTTTCTGGAATCGGGGACAAACCAGAACTGAACTGTGCCTCAAGCTCTTCCAGTCTCTGCTTCTGTGATGGGCTGAACCCAGAGTTGGCAATCCATTTGGAGAACCGTCTTCTTAGTTCCTCCATGACCCCCTCTCCATTAAGATCAAACTCCTGCATAAACGACTGTAATTGCTCTTTTGAGAGAGAGTACAGCCACCCGGTCTTCACCATTTTGTGCATTTATTATATTTGACCACACGTTTGTTATATTTCACCGTATTATTTTTTTTTTTTTTTTGTTTAATTAATTTTAATGTTTCAAAATTTTTTTCCCACTGCGTAGCAGTAGTTTTTTTCACGCTGTTGCTGAAATTATTATTTTTTTTTTTTTAAAATTCTTCACCACTGTTCAGAGTTTTGTTTTATTATTATTTTTTTTTCCCTGTTAAATTTTTTTTTTCCCACTGTTCGATTTTATTTTTTTTTTTCACTGTTCGATTTTTTTTTCTTCCCCACTGTTCGATTTTTTTTTTTTCACTGTTCGTAATTTTTTTTCCCACTGTTCGATTTTTATTTTTTCACTTTTCGAAATTTTTATCCACTGTTCGATTTTTTTTTTTTTTTATTTCCACTGTTCGATTTTTTTGTTTTCACTGTTCCATTTGTTTTCGTTCACTGTTTTTTTTTGTTCCTGTTTGAGTCTTTGATTGAGTCCCTGCTCGGGCGCCATTTGTAACGAACTTTCTAGCCGGGGTTAGCTCGCCGGATAGCCGGGGTTCGTACAAAAATATTTTTTTCCGCGAATATTAAAAAATAATAACTCAGTTAGTTTTCGTTCACGATTTAAGTCTATTTATTTTGTTTATTTTCACAATAATCCACACTTCATTATTTTATATGTTCTGCTGCTTCTCCCTCGATGTCCTTCGAAGCAGGATCCGTTGTAACTCGCAGTCCGTTCGCCTGTCCTCGGTGTACTTGAAACAACGTTGGGGCCGTCCGGTATGAAACCACTCGGGCCAGATGTACAATTTAGTCGTCGATGTCGTCAAGCATTGTTTTTGAACAAAAGGACTCACTAGGATGCTTTTAGAGCAGACCGTCCGGTATGAAACCACTCGGGTCGACAGAAAAAGACAACTTTCGTGATGCCACTTAAATGTTTTACGGCCGGCCGTCCGATATGTAACCACTCGGGCCGACAAGAAAACACTGTTCACTATCGTCCTTGTTCACTGACGTACTTGGTCACTTGTTCACCGTCCGTTGTATAATCGAATTTACGTTGGGCCGTCCGGTATGAAACCACTCGGGCCAGATGCAAAATTTAGTCGTGGGTGTTGTCAAGCTTGTTTTTGAACAAAAAAAAGGACTCACTAGGATGCTTTTAGAGCAGACCGTCCGGTATGAAACCACTCGGGTCGTCAGAAAAAGACAGCTGTCGTGATGCCACTTAAATGTTTTACGGCCGACCGTCCGATATGTAACCACTCGGGCCGACAAGAAAACACTGTTCACTATTGTCCTTGTTCACTTGTTCACTGTCACTCCTTGTTCATTTGTTCACTGTCTCTCGTTCACTCCTTGTCCTTGGTCACTTTGTTAAATCACGACTCACCGATGTGCGCTGCTTGCGTGTTCACTTCAAAAGAGAGGTCGACTGTCGGTTTGCTGACTCCTTTTATACCCAAAAAGGATAACGGGACCTTGTTTGTGTCGCATACTTTACATCCGATCTCGACCTTGAATTTCACATGCCTAAAACTAGCGGCAACCTTTTGCTCTGCTTGTTATTGTTGTCAAAGTCGCTGTTCATTGACCCCTATGTACTTTGTTATTGCCACTTGTGGGTGCTTAGAATGTATGTTGTTTGTATGTTTTGCTGCTGTGATCATACACTGGCTTGCTGTATGTTTTGTTATTGTTTGATTGCGGGTCGCACAGCTGCGTGTTTATGAACAGGGGCGGTTCATGGTATGACCGGGTATTTGTTCAGGTGCGGTTCATAGTTGCAGGGCGGGTTAAGGTTCGGTGGTGCCCTCTGTTCCGATGCGGTGCAGAGGGAAATGTAAGGTCTAAATTGGCTAAATTTAGGATTCCTTACAACGCATCTGATTTCTTTGGGACCACCCATACAGGTGAATTATATGGGGATCTAGATGGTCGTATTATACCGTCGCGCAAATACTCGTTAATTTGCTGTTCTACTTGGTTTTTCAGGCACATTGGGTATGGATAAGATTTGGTATAAACAGAGTTGTCTGATATCGTACAAATTGTACCTTTGACTGTTGTAGTAAAAGTAAGTTTTTCGTCTGGATCACAAAAAAGTGATTTATAATCGGACGTGAGTTTTTTTGGCAATCTTTTTGATATTGGGTTAAGTGTTCTGATCGAATGTGAATTTGGTTAACGCTCTGTGAAATTTGTTGTTTTAATTTTATACAAAATTTGTTATTTATTGACATGTAGTTTTCTTTGGCGTATATTATGGCATTCAATTCCTTGAGTGAATCATTTCCTATGATGGCATGGAAAGATTTTAGAGTGGGAAGCAAGAAAAATTGTATTTTTGTGTCGTCTATGCCAAAAAATATATTAAAATATTTGCAAAAGTGTGATGGGTTATTTTGATTTGTCCTCCGACTGAACTAGCGTAAAATATTTTTTCGTTTATGATGGGTGTTTTTACTAAATGAGGCTGTACATAATTTTAATTTGATCCGGTATCAGTTTTTAATGATCTCTCCACTACTTAGCCTACAATCGATGTAGGGTAATGAAGAGCTGTTCATTAGGGCGTATCGAATTACATTTTTTTTTCGAATTTCACATTCTAAGAGGTTGTTAAGATCAAAAGTTTCATGTGGTTGTTAAGATCTGCCAAAAAAAATTTTATGAAAATAAAAGGACATCTTCCTTCCCCGCAAGGACAAAGTTGTTTTTTGAGAAAAACAGTAAAAAATAACGTTCTTAAAATGCTTTGATTTTAAAAAAAAACTACATATGACTAAAGGAAAAACTTTAAATACAGTTTAACTAGCAATATCTTACTGAACACGATAATACTCATGATTTTTACCCACAGTATCCTGTTTGGAGGATATTCGAAGCAAAAGTTATACTCGAGATAGCACATAACTTTTGATTGTAACCATTGAGTCTAAATTTTATGGCATTGATTATAGTGTTGGCGTATTTCTTAAATATGATGAATTAATAATTTGCTTAGTTTTTGCTTATCAATTCTCTTGTTTTTGAGAAATGTTTACTAGAACGCAATTTTTTAACTTTTTCAAAAAAAATAATATTAGATCTTATATCATGGGCATAAGAAGTGGTGTCGAAGATAATTTTCTCAATTTGGATTTTTCAAATATTTCTGTACATGACCCTAGCTTAAAATATGTATTTAATATGCCAGGCTTAGACAACGATTTTTTTTATATTTTAATTCTTACAAAAATTTTACTTCGCACCATCAAATTTCTCAATTTGAGTTATATCTTCCTTATGGTTATAATATCGTTAAAATATATTTTATGCCATTCAGTCGGTCTCAAAAGACTAAACAATTGTTTTTAAAATGTGTTTTAATGAAATTATAACCATAAAGGTGACATAACTCAAATTGAGAAATTTGATGCTAGGAAATACATTTTTTTAAAATATCGAAAAAGAAAAAAAAATCGTGGTCTTAAGCTGATATATTAAATAAATATTTTTAGGCAGTATCATGTTCAGAAATTTTAAAAAAACTCAAATTGAGAAGATTATCTTCGACACCACTTCTGAATCACTTGACATAAAATCTTATATTCATTTTTTTGACAAAGTTAAAAAATTGCGTTCTAGTATACATTTCTCTAAAACAAGAGAATACAAATGCAAAAACTCTGCAAATTATAAATTCGTGTTACTTATGGAATACATCAACACTATAAACAGTACCACCAAAATATATAACCAATGCTTACAATCCAAGTCTTGTGCTATCCTAAGTACAACTTTCGCTTCGAATATCCTTCATACAGTATACTGTTGGTAAAAATCATGAGTAGCACCGTGTGTGGCCGGAAATTGTTAGTTAAACTGCATTATTACTTTTGCTTTAAGACATGTGTGGTTTTTCTTAAAAAAATCAAAGCATTTTAAGATCGTTATTTTTTATTGTTTTTCCCAAAAAACAACTTAGTCCTTGCGGGGCAGGAAGATTTCTTTTATTTTTTATAAAATTTTTTTGGGTGATCTTGACAAGCCTATGCAACTTTTGAGACCTCTAAGAACATGATCTAAATTTTTCGATACGGCCTACTGTTCATTCTAAAAAATGAATATCAAGGCAATCTATTTTATCTAAGGAATCTGAATTAAAAGTTGGTTGTTCATCAATTTCATAGTATCTTATACTGTCAGTGTAATCGGATAAAGATTGGTCAAAGTAATGGTCGTTATTATTGATTGCGTCTTCGTTATTATTGATTGGTGGTGGAATTGGTCGTTTACCATAGTGTGCGTCATTAGAAATAGGGCGATTCATGTAGTTTATTCTCTTTGTTTGCATGCTTTGGTCCACATCCATTGGTTCAGGTCTAGGTAATGGCTTAGGGCCAAAGGGTCGAGGTGGTGGGCGTTGTTGGTTTTGGTTAAAATTTTGAGAACGGTTTTGCTGTGGATTTAATATCGGAAATTGTCGTGTTGGATAAGTAGGGTGATATTGTTGCTGTTGTGGAAAATTTCTTTGTGGGTATTGATCCCAATTAACTAGATGAGGATAAAATGGTTGTTGATTTTGAGGTTGTAGTCTATCTTTCCGTGGAGGAATTGGTGGTTGAGTATTAGGAAATTCTCTTTGTTTTCTTTGAAAATTTTGACCAAACGCATAGTTTGATCGGAAATTTTGGTTTTCCAGTTTCATACATAATTGTAAAGCCTGAGGTAGGTCAATAGGCTCCCTCATACCGACCAATCTTGGCAAGTCACCTCTCAGTCCACGTACGAACATATCGAGTGCTTTGTCCCTGTATGTTCTTGTTAATAGGCTCACGGCTTCTTGACTTACATCCATACATCCTATTTTATTTAATACTAGCAATTCCCGGTGCGCGTTGCTACACCCGACACCTATATTGGAAAAGTATAAATATATGGCGAAACCCGGTGCACTTCGTTACACTGAAGAAAAATTGTGAAATTATACTATTTCGGTTACAAAAAGATTATATGAAAGCTTTTACTACTAATGATTCAAACTTTAACATAACGTTAATGTTGCATCAGTTCAGTTTGTATTAATGCTGAAAAATTCACACATTTGTTTTAGCAATTTATAAGACACAGTAAAGTGAAACCAAGTGTTTTTTTTTTTGTATGAAATCTTAAAAAATAGTTGTATTTCGAACTTTATGATTTCTTATCACCGAACTCAATCCAATACATTTTGATAAACAATATTTTTTGTTTTTCCATCCGGTGCGTAAATAAATAAAGTGCTTGGAATGCCAACTCTTGAACAGGCAACGTATAATTGACCGTGCAAGAAACACGGCTGTTCCAAATTTAATCCGCATACTTGAAGCGTTTGTCCTTGCGCCTTATTGATGGACATGACATGATGGCAAATGACAGACGCACCGGAAATTGTAAACGCTTGAATTCGAATGGCATATCTGTTGGTATCAGCGGAATACGCGGTATGAGTACAATTTCGCCTTTAGCTTTTCCAGTCAATATTATTGCTTCAATCAAATTCGGCATCAATTTTTTACAGCCAATCTGGTGCCATTGCACAGTTTTGGTGCGTTTAAATTCCGTAGCAAAATGATTGATGAGCCGGCCTTTAAATTTAAACAATGCGGTGGCATACCAGGTGGTTCTAATGAATTTAAAAATTCGATTGGATAATGTATGGCATCATCGTTATTCATTGCGCTATCAATAGATTTATATGATGTGCACCTGGTAATTTTTCTTGGATCAGAAAATTAATTGTATTGACATGTAAATTTGTTGGTGCCAAAATTGCGCGTTCTCTCAACCAATTGTGATCTCTGTAATTTTGTACAATATTTGGAAAAACGCGTTCAATCAGTTTTTCTTTTGATTTGAGAATTGTACAGAAATTATCTGGCAAAGTAATGAAACCATTTGCATTATCGATTTGAACTTTTCCATTGCCGATTTCTAACAATTGTTTCGAGAAACGATCTGCAGATTGATCATTGTGCAACACGCATATTTATGTGCAATGTCAATTTTTGGACATATCGCCACAGAAAGGAAGACTTCAAGCATGCATTAATTTCATCCGCTGGTGTGGATCGTGCAATCACGGGCAATGTTTGTCAAAAATCACCAGACAATAATATCAATGCACCACCGTAAAGTTGTTGATTGCCACGTAAATCTTTCATTGTACGATGTCTCCAGTTGTCTCCAGTGATTTTTTGTGGCTCATTGAACATTCATCTAATAGAACAATTGCTGCTTGTAAGTAATAAAATTATCCAAAAGAATTTGCTTCGGCAAAATTTATGTCTGTTTACGTCGGAATCCAAATGAAAAAGAAAGCACACTGGGTCCATTGGGTGGTGTGAATAAAAAATAAGCAAGTGTCTTCTGATATGTGACATCTTGAAAACTTCAAAAGTGTCAAGTGTGAAAATGAAATTTAATATCGATAATGGATAATATTGATATTATCGATATTGTAGACAATTTTTCTTTATGTAAAAAACTTTTGTAGACTATTACAAACATTTAAAAAAAAAATCAGCGCAGGCGTTCTGCGATTTTAGATATATATATCAAAACAGTGGGCGCAAAAGTGGGCGTGGTCAATTTTTCTTTCAGTAAACACTTAAATTGGATTACTACGAACATTTGAAAAAAAAATTATCCAAATCGGTCCAGCCGTTTTCCGATTTTAGATAAATCGAAAAAAATGGGCGCAAAAGTGGGCGTGGTCAATTTTTCTTTCCGACAAAACTTAAATTCTCTTTTAAACTTTAACTCTAACCGTAGAAGTAGTAGAAATGCTAACAACTTAATTTATCTACCATTTAGTAGAACAAATTACATGGCTACTGCTCCCTTGAACCGCATGAGTGCCTCTGTTAACAACTGTACATTTTTTGATGTTAGTTTGTCAAAAGGTCAACTCAAAAGTAGATTGAAAGCTATTGTGTAATTAGATCTGTGTTTGTGTATGCATGGTTAGTTGTTATGTCCTGTGTTGTCCCTGAGCCCAATCCATTCTATGGTGGGTAAATTTTTCCCACATTAATTTGTTTGGAGCCACTGGAATTCATGACATTGAAATATTTCAATGAGATCTGGATTGTGGCTTCATATATTTTAATGCTGAGAATGTGCGAAAAAGCTGTAGTAGCTGAACTCTATTGTTATTGCATGTAAAAAAAAAAAAAAAAAATTGGATTACTTCGAACATTTGAAAAAAAATTATCCAAATCGGTCCAGCCGTTTTCCGATTTTAGATAAATCAAAAAAAGTGGGCGCAAAAGTGGGCAAGGTCAATTTTTCTTTCCTTAAAAACCTAACTTGGACTAAAACGAACATTTAAAAAAAAAAATTATCCAAATCGGTGCAGCCGTTCTGAAGTGATGCGATTTCAACCAAACGTACACTTCTTTTTATATATATAGATGTCAATTTTTGGACATATCGCCACAGAAAGGAAGACTTCAAGCATGCATTAATTTCATCCGCTGGTGTGGATCGTGCAATCACGGGCAATGTTTGTCGAAAATCACCAGACAATAATATCAATGCACCACCGAAAAGTTGTTGATTGCCACGTAAATCTTTCATTGTACGATGTCTCCAGTTGTCTCCAGTGATTTTTTGTGGCTCATTGAACATTCATCTAATAGAACAATTGCTGCTTGTAAGTAATAAAATTATCCAAAAGAATTTGCTTCGGCAAAATTTATGTCTGTTTACGTCGGAATCCAAATGAAAAAGAAAGCACACTGGGTACATTGGGTGGTGTGAATAAAAAATAAGCAAGTGTCTTCTGATATGTGACATCTTGAAAACTTCAAAGTGTCAAGTGTGAAAATGAAATTTAATATCGATAATGGATAATATTGATATTATCGATATTGTAGACAATTTTTCTTTATGTAAAAAACTTTTGTAGACTATTACAAACATTTAAAAAAAAAATCAGCGCAGGCGTTCTGCGATTTTAGATATATATATCAAAACAGTGGGCGCAAAAGTGGGCGTGGTCAATTTTTCTTTCAGTAAACACTTAAATTGGATTACTACGAACATTTGAAAAAAAAATTATCCAAATCGGTCCAGCCGTTTTCCGATTTTAGATAAATCAAAAAAAGTGGGCGCAAAAGTGGGCGTGGTCAATTTTTCTTTCCGACAAAACTTAAATTGGATTACTTCGAACATTTGAAAAAAAATTATCCAAATCGGTCCAGCCGTTTTCCGATTTTAGATAAATCAAAAAAAGTGGGCGCAAAAGTGGGCGTGGTCAATTTTTCTTTCCTTAAAAACCTAACTTGGACTAAAACGAACATTTAAAAAAAAAAATTATCCAAATCGGTCCAGCCGTTCTGAAGTGATGCGATTTCAACCAAACGTACACTTCTTTTTATATATATAGATGTCAATTTTTGGACATATCGCCACAGAAAGGAAGACTTCAAGCATGCATTAATTTCATCCGCTGGTGTGGATCGTGCAATCACGGGCAATGTTTGTCGAAAATCATCAGACAATAATATCAATGCACCACCGAAAAGTTGTTGATTGCCACGTAAATCTTTCATTGTACGATGTCTCCAGTTGTCTCCAGTGATTTTTTGTGGCTCATTGAACATTCATCTAATAGAACAATTGCTGCTTGTAAGTAATAAAATTATCCAAAAGAATTTGCTTCGGCAAAATTTATGTCTGTTTACGTCGGAATCCAAATGAAAAAGAAAGCACACTGGGTACATTGGGTGGTGTGAATAAAAAATAAGCAAGTGTCTTCTGATATGTGACATCTTGAAAACTTCAAAGTGTCAAGTGTGAAAATGAAATTTAATATCGATAATGGATAATATTGATATTATCGATTTTGTAGACAATTTTTCTTTATGTAAAAAACTTTTGTAGACTATTACAAACATTTAAAAAAAAATCAGCGCAGGCGTTCTGCGATTTTAGATATATATATCAAAACAGTGGGCGCAAAAGTGGGCGTGGTCAATTTTTCTTTCAGTAAACACTTAAATTGGATTACTACGAACATTTGAAAAAAAAATTATCCAAATCGGTCCAGCCGTTTTCCGATTTTAGATAAATCGAAAAAAGTGGGCGCAAAAGTGGGCGTGGTCAATTTTTCTTTCCGACAAAACTTAAATTGGATTACTTCGAACATTTGAAAAAAATTATCCAAATCGGTCCAGCCGTTTTCCGATTTTAGATAAATCAAAAAAAATGGGCGCAAAAGTGGGCGTGGTCAATTTTTCTTTCCTTAAAAACCTAACTTGGACTAAAACGAACATTTTAAAAAAAAAATTATCCAAATCGGTCCAGCCGTTCTGAAGTGATGCGATTTCAACCAAACGTACACTTCTTTTTATATATATAGATTAATGAAAGGTGTGAATAAACTTTTTGGTAATACTCTTGCGTGCTAAGGTTTCCTTGTATTAGAGTTGACATTTGGTATTCTAGAGTGCTAATGTCCCGCTTATCTGCATAATGTGCAGTAAGACAGCGAGATATCGCGTTCCAATTTAATGGCGTATTGTACGATTCTAATACGTTGTCTGCATTCCCTACTACTTTGTTGCGTATAGCGTTTTCAATTCCAAAAAATTTTGGTGTATTTTTTATGGTTTCATAAACATTTAAAACTCTGTCAACACTTTTTCTCCATGAGCTAAAATCAGCTTCATTTCCAGAAAATTCTCGTAAATTTTTAACTATATCTGGAATCCTTTCTAGTTCGTTCAAATTCTCCCTATTATTCCTATTGTACCGAATGGTTGGTTAATTTCTATTTGGCTAGTGCTACGCTCAATAGTTAAGTTCCTTAATAAATGTGGTAATGTATTTTCTAAAATTCTTAATACCGAGGATTGTATTATGTCGTTCAAATGTTCTTGTCCAAGTGGTCTCGTTGGTTGGTCGGGATTAGGATTAAAGGCATTAAATAGAGGTGGTCTAATGAGATTGTTAGGGTTTGACATTTTAATTCCTTTTTTTTCTATTGTTTTTACTAAGAACGGATAATAAATTTTAATTGATTAACTTAAGAATATTCTATTATAATATTCTATTATATAATATCTAAATGCTATTATATTTAGAATAGTATTTAATAAAGGCTGCGAAAAAAATTTGTTCTCTCAACTTCGTGTACTAAGATTTATTAAATAGTTATCTTGATCAGAAAAAATTTTATATTTTGTTATCTTATTTTTTTGTTATATCTTTACGCTTTTTTATATAAAATTTTCAGATTTGTCTTACTTCTATTATTTTTAAATTAGTTTTCTTTTATAACCTGGAGGGTGGTCCCCCTGTTAAGGTGGTGAATCGCAGGTTCGCTAGGATAATTAAAGTTTTATCTTTATTAATTTTTTTCATTATTTATCTTTATTATATTCTTATTTTATATTTATAGCCTGGAGGGTCCCCCTGTAAATGTGGTGAATCGCAAGCTCTCTGAAGGGTGATGAATTATGGAACTTTTTTTCAAACTGATTGAAGTTTTTTTTTCTTTTTAATGATTTTAATTCTTAAACTATTATTTTCGCTGTTTGACAATACACAGTTTCTTTAGAATAATCTTAAACCTACTTACAATACTATCCACATGCCTTCCATACGGTTAGGGCGGTATGATTCCTGTTTGTCCGTGTTTCCAGCGGTGACTGGGGTACCAATCCTATACCTTGAGGTATGTAGAGCTCCTTCCACAGAATAGAGCAGCGGCTATGTGGTTATATGTGGTTCGGGAAACCCAGGTCCAGCACTTCTTGAGGGCTTTTACGTTCTTTTTCGGCGACGAGGCACTTGGCGTCGATTTATGCTGATGGTTTTAAAGTTCTTAAGTGTTCGACAAGGCACTTTGCGTCGATTTACGGTGAACACTTTTTTTTTTGTCTTGCGTCGAGGCACTTTGCGTCGATTTATGCTAACAGTAATTATTAAACTTGAACTTTAACACGAACGCGACTTGGGTCCCTACACGTTGGGCGCCAATTAATTATTTGCTTTTTAGAAAAGCTCTTTATTCAAACTCGAACGAACTTAAACTAAACTACAGAAGTTGCACTTAAAATAATGTAAGCTATAATATAATAATAATATAAACTATGTCAGAGATGTTTGTGTGGGTGTGCAGCGCTGCTTGCGCTTAGCGTACTGCAGCGCGTGGCCAGTTGCGCAAACCAGACGCTTTGTCAGCATGTTTCGTGGGAGCGGATGTCACCTGAGTTCAACGGAAAATTTGTGTAGAACGTTGAATTGTTATTTTCAGCATGCATGGTGTTAACTTATATACATATTCCATTCCTAGTATGTCGATTATTCAACACTTACAGTAATCGAAAAGGGTTCGTTACCAGACCCTATTAGAGGGAGGGACAGTGGGAGCTCAAGCCCCGGGCCCCACATCTGAAGGGGGCCCCCAAATTCAAAATTTCCTGCAAGAAAAAAATAAAACAAAAATATTCAGATGAAACAATTCCTTCTTTCTCCGCGTATTTAAATTGATCATTGATTCATTGATCTTTGCGGCCAATTCATGATAAAACTATCGTTGAGGAGATTTTTGCTTCCAAAGATTTTTCTATTATTGTATATGCAATAATATAGATAATGTACAATAGTGTAGATTCCAAATGTTACCATTGCATTGCGGTTTTGTTTCAGCTTACCACACAGTTAAAAATCTTGGAATAATGAATTTTTTAATCCTTTGTTTATTAGAATTAATACTTTTCAAAATATTATAAATGTTTTTAGTCCAGAAGGGTCAATTATTATCACCGGTCGACCATGGGAAAAATCGTTTAAGCGTGCTTTCCCGAGGTGTTTTAAAGGGAAATTGTTCCTATCCCATAGTATTCGCAAAATAAATCATGGATGACGAGTACATTGTGGTCTACTATTCTGAAAGAATCTGATCGTGAAATGGAGAAGCAAAATCGAAAGGTTTTGTTGATTGTTGATAACGCTGTTTGTCACAAGGTAGATCACAGTCTTGGAAAAGTAAAAGAAGAGTTCCTTCCGCCAAATACCACATCAATATTGCAGCCTCTTGACCAAAGCATCATGCACACTTTCAACGTTTATTTCAGGCAAATAATGATTCGTAAACCACTTCTCGCAGTGGAGAAAGGCTTGACAGTCAGACAGTTTGTGAAGTCAAATACATTGTTAGATACACTTGCGTTAGTTAAACGTTCGTGGGAGCTTGTGAGTAGCGAAACTATTAAAAATTGCTTTCAGAAGGTAAATTGTCTTTCGCAATAATTTTTATAATATTGTAATATACTTTGGCACTTTGTGCCTCAGGCAGGTCGGCAGGATTTCACATAGGTGATGTCTGAAGATATCGAGGAAATGGTAATGATTTCTATTGCACAAGCAGAAGAATACGTTGCGTGCGACAGAACGATGAAATAATAGATGCTGTTGACCAAATACAAGACCAATCATCGGAAAACTCTTCATGATGCAGTCCAATTGACCCTTTGCCATTTGCTAAAGTTGTTTAAGCAACAATAATGCTACAACAAAAATGCTTGCGAAGAACTTGAAATTTTTGAAAAAAAAAAAATTGTATAACAAAACTTTCAGAACTGTTGCCAGAAAAAAGTACTGACTTTTTTAGGGTAATGCTTTTTTCCTGATTTACCTATATTGGTTAAGTATGAATAATGGAAAGGATATACGCTTTAGTATGTATGCACTATGACCTGAAAAATTAATTAAAAATTGTATTTTAAGAAACTGCAATGCATTTTTATACACATGTGTACCTTATTATTTTTCGTTAATTTTAAATGAATGGTAATTTATGTGCATTAAATTTTTGAGCTTTATTTTGAATGATGATAAGTACCTCGAGGTACTTAAGCGGGTCACCGCTTTAAAACCTTACCCGCTTTAGTGCCACAAAAACTTGTCACCTTAAGGTAAGGCACTGTACCGGGATTGACTGTACATTAGGCCGGGTCGATTTGTGGGGAGGCAAAAAAATCGCCCATTGCTCTGTGAAAATCGTATTCTAGGGATCAAAATAAGAAACTTTGTCGAAGGAACTATACCTCTAAAACGAATTCTGATGTCCCCCAATTTGGGTCGAACTTTTGGGTAGGGGCAAATTTTGAAAAATCCCACTTTGACCCACTAACTTTGGAGGCCCGACCCATCCATGCCAGTGACACACCCCTGGAACCCCCTGTGGGGTTCCCTACACAAACATTTAAAAAAATCACCATTTTTGGCCTTTACATGGAAAAATCAGCGAAATGCCTATGTTTTTTTCTTTTTGGAGTTTTTTTCTCTTTAGAAATTTATTCAACCCTTTTAAATAATGAAGGTATCACTGTGACACAATTGCAAATCGGAAAATTGCTTGCGTGCGTTTTTTAAGGCACCACAAGACACAGCTGCATGTCGTAAACTTACTTGTGTAGTTTTTTATAGCACCTACTTAAGAAATGAAGGTTGTTTTTACAACCCTTTTTGTGGGTATTTTATGGCACCTTCTTAAGAAATGCACGTTTGGAATGCACCGCAACCCTTTTAAAAAATTAAGGTGTTACTGTGACACAATTGCAGATCCTAAAATTGCTTGTGTGCGTTTTTAAGCCACCACAAGACACAGCAGGTAGAATTGAAATTACCATTTCATTCTTATTACCTCGTCTCGTAGACCATATATAACGCAACAGTTTTTGTGAATGCATTAAGTCGTTGTGAAGAACTCAAAGTGTGAAGTGCTAATTTCAGTTAAAAAAAATAATAAGTGAAGTTGACCATTCCAAATCAAAAAGTTTACAATGAATCCACCATCCTCTATACCGCAAGAAGCAACAAACAACTATCGAAAACCCAATGAGTCCAGGCGCGGATCCACGCTGGGGCGATCTCCCCCCCAAAGCTTCATGAAAATTACTACTTCAACACAACTTCTAAACTAATTTCAAAATATATTCGGATTAAAGGATTTGTACATGAGTATTAAATTGAGACACACAGTCTTTTCTATAAATAATGCAAAACAATAAATGTTAATAATGCAATTTAAAACACTTTTTCTAGAAATTGAAAACATTGCAAACATTATTGGAGTGGAAATTAAAATGCCACGTGTAGCAGGTATTCAAAGAACCCCTGATAACTATCCAGTAAATAATCCCATAATATATTTTAGGCAAGCTGTTTATATTCCTGTGCTTGATAACGTAATGATGGATTTAAAAAGTCGATTCTCAAAAACAACTTTGGATCTGTTTTCATTTTTAGTACTGTTTCTTGAAAGTGTTACATCGAAAAACATTACATTATCTACAGAAGCTGTAAGAAAACTTTGTAAAAGATATTCGATTTTCTTCAAAGAATCTCCTGAGGTTTTAGAAAAATATTTGATTACTGAAGTGGAGATGTGGCACATGCAATTCGAAAGAGAAGTATGGTGCTATTTTCTAATTAGACTGTTGTGATACTGAATTTTATCCTCTTCTGAATACCCTTTTTAAAATTTTTATAACATTGCCTTCAAGTGGAGCAACTGCTGAAAAATCATTTTCTACATTAAAGAGAATAAAATCCTATTTGCAATCTACAACAACAGAAGAAAGATTTAACGGACTTGCTTTACTAAATATTCATTATGACATAGATATGCCATAACACGAAAGCACAGGTTAGATTTCGTGTTGTGATTTAATTTTTCCTATTCGCATTAATCAAGCTATAAAATCCAAAAATTTGATTCGTATCTTTTAATTTTTTTGAAGACTCAATTTGATTCTTAAGTCATATATTTGTTGTATTCATTCATATATGAACACAATATATAAATTCACTGAAGACTGCTAAACCGGTTTTTTATTTGAAATATTTGAAAAACTTGTTTTTAAAAAAACTGGCCATTTTTTTATAAATCGTGAAACCAGTTTTTACATTTTGCCAAATAGTTTATTGTTTTTGCAAACTACCGCAAAGTCACACTTCTTGGATCGCCCCCCCCCCCAAATGGAAGCTCTGGATCCGCCACTGAATGAGTCATATACCCAAGCACGATGTTACTGTTTTTGGTGTGTCTACTCATTTGACTGATCTTAATTTACCTATCTTGAATTATTATTTTTTAATCTTGGATATCTTGAATTATTATTTTTATTCAAGCAAACGTGCTAAAACAGAACAAAAAAGTTTTCCCATAAATCATTCACTATTCAAGTACAAGATAGTGTACAAGATGAAACCACTGAATACAAAACAACCAATTTAAATGATTTTTTCAACGATAAAAATATATCACTGGATGCATTAATTGGAATATGCACTCACGGTGAGCCAACAAACACTGGCCCACACGGTGGAATTATACGACGATTCGAATTGCTGTTAAAAAGACCATTACATTGGATCATATGCCTTCTACACTTCAACGAACTTCCGTTTCGGCATTTGTTTGAAGCTTTGGATAAATCAACCATCACTGGACCAAGATCGGCAACCGGAAAACTGAGCCGTCAAATCGAAACTTGTGAAACTCTTCCGGTAAGTTATTGCTATCACTCATTTATTATAATTGTCAACCATTTTTAATTATTTTATTATTATACATTTTCAGGTGGTGGACGGCTTCCAGAAAATTGAGTTGCAAAATATGCCCCCGCTCCAGAAAAAAATTAAATTTTCCACCGATTCGAAGTACTTATACGACATGGCCCATGCAATTTCTAGCGGCGTGGTTTCGGTGGATCTGGCTAACATCAAACCAGGGAAAATTGTACATTCTCGGTGGCTCACCAAGGCCGCTAGATTATTACGATTATATGTGACAACGGAAAATCCAGATGCAAATTTAAGAATTCTGGTTGAATTTATAATTAAATGTTATGTGCCAATGAATTTCAATATCAAGTATAACAGCTCTGTCGTGTACGGCAGTGCATTATTTTTCAACTTCATTAGTTGGTCACGATTTCTAGAACCTTTGTCAATCAAGTAATTACAGATAATTCATATTATGCGCATTCGGAAAATATCTTGTTATCAATGTTGTTTGATGATAGCAAAGAAAAGCGCGACTGTGCTATCAACATAATTCTACGCTATCGAACAGATGTTGACGACCCAACACAACTTAGAGCTTATAAAAAACCAGATATATAGTTTAATTGCACAAGTTACACGGAAATGATCAATATGAATGACATAAATAACGTATTTGAACCACCATTCACGCGAAGCATTCCGTACGATACATTGAAAGAATATTTAAATCAAGATGATCCACCGTTTAATGATCCAAAAATTCCATCACACATACAAGGAACGGAACGACATGTTTAATTGCTAGCTAGCGTTTCCAAACGGGTTATACCGGAAAATGTAAAGGCTGTTATGGCGACGATATTAGAGAGCCCTGAGAAATTGCCCAGACTTGAAAGTAAAAAAGACTTCAAACAATAATTTTTTTAGTTTCTTTTCTATAACTAACTTAAATTAATTTTTTCATTTACATATGTTCTGACTAAATAAATTTCAAAAGGGAAAAAATAAATATTATTATAAATAAATAACAAATATTATTATAAATAAATAAATAAAAATAAAGAAAAAACATAGCCATTTCGCTGATTTTTTCATGTAAAGGCCAAAAATGGTGATTTTTTGAAATGTTTGTGTGGGGAACCCCACAGGGGGGTTCCAGGGGTGTGCCACTGGCATGGGTGGGTCGGGCCTCCAAAGTTAGTGGGGGTCGGTCATACATTTGGACTCGATTGGAGCACTCTAAATGGGTCAAAGTGGGATTTTTCAAAATTTGCCCCTACCCAAAAGTTCGACCCAAATTGGGGGACATCAGAATTCGTTTAAGAGGTATGGTTCCTTCGGCAAAGTTTCTTATTTTGATCCCTAGAATACGATTTTCACAGAGCATTGAGCGATTTTTAAATCGAACCGCCCTACTGTACATAGCTATATATGTATGTATATAATCAATTATATATTTTGAAACGCCTGAATACGTCCCTCAATACCTGCTTACGAGCGGCACACAACATTGTGTGGGGGGAAAAAAGGCCAGGGGTACCCAACCCATAAGATCTGGTGCCGGCGAAATAGTACTTTAGAGATAGCGGAAAATAAAATTTTATCGAGCTAGAAAAACAAACGATAATTTCGGTGGCGTCGAATTTTAATTAGTTTATTTTTCATTTAAAGTAGTTTAACTTAAGTATTTATGGTTTAACTTTATTTTAAAGGTAATATTTATTTAAATTTAATTTTAATATTTTCCTGGGATTTTTTTTTTAGAATATCATTATGTTTACTTAGTTTTTTAAATATTTTTTTTGAGTGTCAATTCTTTTTTGAATTTTTCTTAAGCCAATGTTTGTAAAAACTAGTAAGGTATATCTTCGACTTGGCTGAAGTTAAAATACCCCCATGGCCGATTCGTAATGGTACAAAATTTTAAATTGTAGCTCTTTTTGTATGAGATTTTAAAAAATTGTACTATTTGGTTGACGTCTATAATATATTCATATCAAATTGTTTTCCTGCAAAGTAAATACAAGCCTCTTTATAAAGTTTTCGATTTGTGGTTGAATGGGAGGTTTGCGTGTTCTTGAGTTGTTGTCGCCAGGTTTTCTAAGACGCCTCAGTTTTGATATAATATACACAAATACCAAATATAATATACAGTTTTCACTCTTATGGGTTGTATGGGAGGAAGGTGTGTTCTTAGGCGGATGACGCCCACTTTTCTTCCACAATTTAGTTTTGATATAAAATACAAATGTATCAAATTTTGTTCCTGTAGCTGAAAGAGAAGACTTTTTATAGAATTTTAAATTTTGGAGTTATATGGGAGGTGGGCGTGTTCGTGGGTGGATGACGCCCATTTTTATAACACGCTTTAGTTTTGATATGAATGAACAAATACTTAATTTAATTTATGTAGCTTTGACACAAGCCTCTTTATATGATTTTCAATTTTGGGGTTGTAGAGCAGGTGGGCGTGAAAGTGGGTGGATGACGCCCATTTTTCTAACACACCTTAGTTTTAACATAGATAACACAAGTACCGAATTTAAGTTTTGTAGCTTAAATAATTGCTTCTTTAAAGAGTTTTCAATATTGGGGTTGTATGGGAGGCAGGCGTGGTTTTCATCCGATTTAGCCCATTCTCGAACTTGATCTTAGTTTTTTAGAAAAAAGCTTAAATATCGAATTTCAGCACGATAGCTTCAAAATTACGGCTGCAATCGTGTCCACAGACAGACAGACGGACAGACAGACGGACAGACAGACGGACAGACAGACGGACATGGCTACATCAACTCAGGTGGTGATGCTGAGCAAGAATATATATACTTTTCTGTACCTACCACGCCTCCTAATGGGCGTTACACTCGTCGTGACAAAATTAATATACCCCTTACTCAGTACGCGTGGGTAAAATTACGAGCACCATAATGTCTTCTTAGAACGTTTTTACTTCTGAGGTCAAATTCAGCTAGTAAGCCCCATTAGCCCGATTTATCCCCCTTAAATTTTTTTTTTTTTCTCATAAGATTAAACTCCTTCAAATTGGTTTAATTTGTGTTCAAAAAATTATTTATTAAGTTTCTTTTACAATTTTGTTTATATTATGTGCTTGTTCCTTGACTAAACCAAAAGTAAATTTTTTATAAAAAAAGGATATATCAAATATTTTTTGAACTATTATAACTTCTTTGTTTTTAAACTTTATAAATAATTTTTTGAACAAAAATTAAACAAATTTATAAAAAAAGGATATATCAAATATTTTTTGAACTATTATAACTTCTTTGTTTTTAAACTTTATAAATAATTTTTTGAACAAAAATTAAACAAATTTGAAGGAGTTTAATTATATGGGGGAAAAAAATAAATTTAAGGGGGATAAATCGGGCTAATGGGGCTTACTAGTTGAATATGACCTCAAAAATAAGTAAAGTGCTCGTAAAGCCCTTTTCAACGACATATAAATTTTTAAGATCTGACATGTAATGCTTAAGTTATGCAAAAAAGACCATTTTGGCTGTTTTTCCGGTGGTCCAAAAAAAAATTATTTTTTGTTTTCGGAATCCTTTCGAGGTTAACCTTAAAATAGGGGGTGGTTTTTTCAAACTTTTTTTTTTTGTATGGAGGCCGACCTACTCTAATGTACATACATAGCAACACAATTCGAACAACAAAAAATAAAATTACAAAAAAGATATCGACAAACTATGTTGACAAAAATTTTCTAAAATAAAATCCCATTGAACTCAAATTAATTTTATTGCATTAATTATTTGTTCCGCTAGATACCGCACAAACATAAGCGCGACAGTGAGTGTTGAGTTTCAAGTGCATTGCACAGAATAACTCAACAACAACAACTAGCTATGATTTTGAACAGGTGGCACTGACACTGTGAAGTCAAGGCCACTTATTAACTGAACCAATTAATTTTGGTGTAGATTATGCAATTGAGGGGAAATATTACGAACTTTACTAAACTGAAAGTGATTGGTCATTTGTTTATTTTTAAAACTTAATTCAAAAATGTTGGAATTTAAGGTAATTTTAAGAAAAACACTGGTAAAAATGCTTTATAAACCAAAGAAAATTTTGAATAAAATTAGACTTAATCAGAAGTTAAATTCGGTTCTATAGCGTAAAGATCTTTTTAATTCTAAAAAGCGGCTTTTTAGCTACAAGTAATAAGCGAGGTGCGCTTAAACACCAAAGGTTGATCTGGATGTAGTCGTCCAGATAACCTCAACAAAAATTAATAAAATAAAATTACTAAAGAGAAAACTTATCACAAAAGATTAAAGTAATCTAAAATATAAAAAAAATGCTTTTACTTATAAAAAGAAATAACAAAGAGATAAAATAATCAAGAAAAATTAGTTATAATATAGAAAAAGGAACGAAGGCAACAAAAATACCTAAATAAACGTAAAATATGATAACAAAATAATATGACAACAAAATAAGAGATTAAAATCAATAAAGGGATATCATATAGATAAAATATCGGGAAAATAAAACATTAAAAATTAGGTACAAAAATAATAAAGAACAAATAAATAAAAACAAATTAACGGTTAAAATAAAAAATGGAGATAATTCCATTAACAAACAAGAAAATAATTTTTAAAATCATAGGAGTCAGTTTTGGCACATCAAAAAATAGCGGCGTTTAGAAAAAAACCCGTCTTTAGAACCCCTTACACGACAGAGTGATTTTTGAGCAATATTTTGCCCTCTGCAAAATATCAAAAAATAGCACTCAAAAAACAAATAAAAACATTAAGAATAAGTTATAAAAATAAAATAGAACGAATAAATAACAACAAATTAACGGTTAAAATAAAAATTAAAAAATATAGATAATTCTATTAAAAAACAAGAAAATAATTATTAAAATCATAGGTCTTTAGAACCCCTTAAACAGCATAGTGCTTTTTGAGTAATATCATCAAATCATCAAATTGAATTGACAGCACACCGGACTTTACATTCTCCACCTCGTATCAAAATTCTTCTTCAATATTTGAGGAAATGGTGGAAGCTTTTGTTGTCATTAATATTCTGAAAAAAGTTTCTTGCTATGAAGGATTTAGCTGCAGGTGTGTACTTTAAAATAAAACATTTTTTATGTAAATTGAACCTTAAATAAAATAGATATCGGATTTATTGTCAATGAATGCAAATGGCCAGTTAATTGGTTTTTTGTTTTGTATAATGGACCTTTTGTTATATTATAGGGTGTTATTGGGTAACATTTTTTACAACAGCTTAAGAAGGAAGTTGTCAAAAACCAAAAGAAAATGCTGTAAACTACCACCCCCCCCCCCCCCCTGAGTTTATTGTCCTGATGTGTGTCCAGATTGATGAAAAATCAAGAAAATTTAATAAAATAAATAACTTATTTTGCTTGAAGGAACGTCTGCCTTGTGCATTGTTTCTTGAAGATATCTGTATGATGTTATGAATAAGTGTGAAGACAATAGCTATTAAGCTAAACTAAGTAAACTTCAGAGCTATTTACTCAATAAAGCGTCTTGCACGGAAGAAAAAATTAAAGACTTTAAGCTTAAAATTGCATATTTCTGGTATTTAACTTTATTCAACTTTACTTTTATTGGTAGTTTTAACTTTAAATCTGATTTATTGACGTGAAACTTCTTTAGCAGCGTATACAACATACGGCGAACGAAACGGGTAGTAAAACCGATGAGACGAACGAAACCGTGGCGAATTAAGGTACATTTTATTGAATTTAGTGTTCGAAACACCCTATAAATTCGAAAGAAAAAAATTATCAAACAATGGTTTGAGTCCGAACTAACAGACGAATTAATCAACAAAGTTTTAGACCGTACTTTTTGAAGGTGGAATTTTCAACTAGATACGTTATGCTTCAATTTCCAACCGTGACACGTTACGCTGGAATTTTCAAAATGTATGATTCAATGGCCAATCGGATGCAATAAGATTATCTAAGGTCAGAGACGGATTCATTGGCAATGTCATGGATTCCATGAATCATTTGGACAAAAATGGATGAATCTATGGCCAATCGGATTATCAGAGGTCACAGGCGGGTCATTGGCAATTTCATGGATTCCATGGATAATTTGGACAAAAATGGATGATACTATGGCCAATCAGATACAATGGGATTATCAGATGTCACAGGCGGGTCATTGGCGATTTCATGGATTCCATGGAGCATTTGGACAAATATGGTTGATTCTATGGCCAATCGGATGCAATGGGATTATCTTAGGTCACAGGCAGGTCGTCATTCGCAGGTGGTCATTGAAACTTTAATGGATTCCATTTTTTATTACATTGTTTTACAAGACGAACTCAATTTATATTGATGATGATGAGAAATGGGTTCATTACGTTCCCTTAGCGCTAAAATCATACGGGCTGGGCCATACGCAAGAATCGATGCCAAACCCAATTCACAGTGACAAGGTCCTTCTCTGTGTTGAGTCTCTGTATTTGGTGGGGTCGTGGTGTACTATAGGCTGCTACAACTAAGTGAAACTATCACAGGGCAACTCTACCGAACTCAATTGATGCGTTTGAATCGAACATAGAACCAAAAACGTCCAGAGTGCGATCAAAGGCACAACACGGTAATTTTACAACATGACAACGCTCGGCCACATGTTACGCAGCCAGTCAAAACACACCTTGAAATGCTAAAATGGGAAGTCCTACCCCTACAATTTGCTTTCTTTGATGACGCATGCAATTGGGGATCAGCACTTTCGCTCTTTTAAAATAAACTTAATCTTCTAATGGCTTTATATGAAATGAGACTTCTTTAGTAATTAAAAACTCTCTACTTTTTGGGTTAAAGTTTCACTTATACCGTGCGTGGCGGTGACACACAAATTTTTAAAGTAAGATGGATAAGTTCTAAACGGAGAAATGATAGATTTTTAACAAACAATTTAGCTGGGCTTCGGGTAACACCAATGATGGCAATACAAGTCGTAGGTTTTTCAACAATCCAGAAGTAGTTGCTGAATAACTGTTGTTGATTTGTAACTTCTTTTTAGATTAAAAGTAATATTAGAAGTAATTTCTACTGGATTTGAAATAGATATCCCAAAGTTTGATGCATTTGCTTTCGATACTGCTAAGTTTTATGTTGAGCTCTATCCCTGGCATCCCATGACTCCAACAGTGCACACAATTCTGATTGATGGATCCGAAGTTTCTAAATGCTCTGTTACCAATTGGGCAGTTCACCGAAGAAGCAACCGAAGCAAGGAACAAGCATTTCAGGTTGTACCGATTAAATTTTGCGAAAAAGTTTTCCAGGACGGATTGCATCGTGGATGTTCTTAACAGGTTTAAAAAACATTATAAGCAGTAGGAAATAATAAATAATTAAAAGTTTTGTACTATATTAAGGTTACTTTTAAGTTCGGATCCTCTAATAACACGTTTAAGACCCTTGCCTGTTAAAAAATCTAAAAAAATTTACCAAAGGAGCTGTTGACTTCTGGGAACTGTTGACTTCTGGGACTCCTGGTTCATCTTCTTTACAAAATTTAGACGAGACTACAATATCCAATATCTCATACGAAGAGACGGGTGAAGAATATATTGATGAAGATGAATTATAAGTACAATAATTAAATAATTTAAAACGTCATTATATTTCGTTTTATAGTTATATTATATAATATTTTTCACATTAATAAAAATCATCCAAATATACCCAATAAACTTAATTTATGCCTTTATTTGACAGAAATAAGCTTTATAACTCTTCTAGAGTCGATTCAGTCAAGTATCATTTAATTGGGACAAGCAAATATTTTTGAACGGTTTTTCGAGGTAAATACCCCTATATGCGTCGAATCTTCTAATTTACCTTTTATTTCTCTGGACTCACCACCTGATACTACAAATATTGCAACTCCACCAGTCGCTGCTCCCCGTAAAGTTATTGAACGCTTTGGAACTACCGAATCCAGCGGCTAAAGACGGGAAACCTAAAGGGTAGTACATCATTATTTATTAAAGGATTCCCCTCGAAGGGCAACAAATTCTAGGTGCAAAACTTCTTTAATAATAGATATGGTATCACACTTCTGGACATACATAAGCTGCCTAACAAATGCATGAGCAGATTCAGCAGCTTCTAGAGCAGCTTACCTAGTAGGTTAGGTTAGGCTAGAGGGTCGTGCACCTATGAAGTGCTTCCGTGGGGGCCTATTGGTCCATTACGAACAATTTTCCTAGTAAAACAACCATTAAATAGATCCCTATATACAAAAAACTCAGGTTCACAAGACGCACAGGGTCACACAATGTCAAAAAGCAACCGAGTTTCTTTAATTTTTTACCTGTACCTAGCCCTCCTCCTAGTCATAGGACCAGTCAGTCAAATAAGCACTCAGCAATAAAATACCCAAACTTTGTGCGTTCCCACATTGTAAATTTATCACCGCCTTCAGCAACTGTAAGAATTGAAACAGTTCCCACTATAGAGACAGATTCTCCCACTTCATGCATTTCAGCAAATTCGTCTCAGAAACTCAAGACTACATCGTCTGCGCCAATTTCCATTGCAACCCAAACCTTCTCTGATGCACTACTTAGCCTTGGGACCGCAGATTATATGATAACGTACGTCTGTACGTCGCATACTCGCACAATAAATCAGATTCAATAAGCATTGACGGTTTAACGAAGACAAGTGTCATGGTTTCGATAGAAAAAGAAGGTCTTCCAACGAATCTTCTAGATCTTAAGAAAATCTTTATACGATGCTACGAAAGCTTTTACATTTCTCCAACTGATGTTGACAATGACCTGTCTGCATTCGCCTCACACACAAGTTCAAAACGGCCTTGGCACCTACAAAGATCACGCTCGAACTTCAAAAGCTACTAATGCTCTTAACTTGGGTAATCTTAAAACAGTCTCACATTCTTTTAATCCACCTAACACTGCGTTGCGAATTTACTATCCTAATTGTGGTGGTATGAGAGGAAAGTTGAACTGTTCGTTCAAGCCAAATCTTGCCATTTTATTATCTTGGTCTTTACTGAATCGTGGCTAAACGAAAATTTCAAAAATGAGGAAGTTCTTGACAGAGCTGGACAGTCTATAGAAATGATCGTGATTACTCTCGAGTAGGTCTCTCCCGAGGAGGAGGTGTTCTTATCGCAACCCACATTTCCCTTTCAAGTAAGCTAATTGAAACCACCTCTCACAAGTTCTTTAAACACCGTGTAGTAAGATTCGGTTCAGGTTAAAATCATAACATATATTTTGTCGTTGTTAACATACCCCCCAGCTCAACTGAAACAACTTATAATGATCTATGTGAAACAATCTCATCAATAACCTTGGGCTTAAATGAAGAAGATAAGATTATAATTTTTGGACACTTTAACCGTCCCAACATTTCCTTTGTCACTGATGAAGATTATGACTTCTTCCAGTTAAGCTCTCTAATTCGATTGATTATACATAACTCAGTACTTTTTACAGCAACGATCTTCAGCAAGTTACTCCAACTCCAAAACTTAGATGGTTATATTTAATATTTACTATGCATATTGTGCTCTTAATAGGCCTCAAATAATGGCACTAGGTGAGACCCAGGTGGCCGAGGATGCAGATCCACTGGATTTTCATATACCTGGGTATCACTTACTGCCATTATTCTCTTTACATAGGGGAATCGCTCTTTTTATAAGAACAGATGTGGCATATCAGGGCGAGCGGAGTCTGAGTGTAACCGACCCATAGCTTTGTTCCATGTGGGTGAAGTTCAGGGTCCGCTCGCACATGCTGCACTTCTGTTATGTATATAGAAGTCCGAATCTAGGGAGGGAACCCACTTTTAATAAGCTGGACTCTCTCTCTGATTCAATAACGCACATTTTGGGATTATTCCCAATTAACACCTGAACGCCAATTAACACCTGAAGGCCAATACGTTGAGCTCTTTGCTGAATCGAACCAATTGTCTTAGTAATTCGGACCACTGTACCATATCCGCTGCTTTTCCATATTCTAATCCACGCACCTCTTCACCAAAAGCCCCGAAGAGGATCGCTTGGTTTTATGAAAGAGCAAATTGAATTCCGCTAAATAACTTTTACCGCAAATTCAATTGGAAATGGAAAACTAACAACTGTAGCAAGTGCTCTCTCTACTGTGCCTGCTATCTTCCCGTCTTATGCTGCTGTTGCTTCGTCCATGGAGCCGCCTTCGGCCGAACTTGTTAAAATAATGCCGAATGTTACAAATTCGGTAACGACTGCGTTGGATGCTGATAAGCCTGAACAATGCGTAACTTTTAGCTCAACTTTACATGCGGCCAATGCATATAAACCGGTTTCTACGGCTGCTGCTGCCACCTCTCCGTCTTCTACTTCTACTAAAGCTGGTGCAACTGCGATGTCTTCTCTGAGTGCTGCTCCTCTTGCTCCACAACTCTCGCATTCTAATAATAGAAACGCTTCGGTTATTAGGAAAATAAATAATCAAAATACAATTGTTGGTCAAAGGTTGACCACCGAGCTTGATGTTGCTGATAGCTTGCGATGGCTACATGTTTCATCTTTTTTGCCATCGGTGTCCGAAGAGATTATTTTGAATTATGTTGTTAAACATTCATATGTTGCTAGACAGAATTTGCTCTGTTTTAAACTGGTGAAAAGAACAGCTCCGATTGATGCTATTAATAGAGTAAGCTTTAAATTGGGAGTTTCTAGCTAGCACTATAACGAAGTTTTTAATGCGTCGCTGTGGCCTGCTGATGTCAAAGTTAGCACTTTTAAAAAAACATTTTTTCAAAGACCAAGGTTTCAACACCAAAGCCGATAAAAAGATTCAACAATAAAAATCTAAAAATATACTACCAAAATGTTTCGGGTATGCAAACTAAATCTAATTCAATATATTTAGCTACTGCCCAAATGGAATACGATGTTTTTGTTAAAACTGACACTTGGCTGAACTCAAACTTTTCTGATGAAGAATTTTTCGATCCAAATCTTTTCCACGTCTTTCGGAAAGATAGGGATATTGATAAAACTGGATGTAGACGTGGGGGTGGCGTATTTGTTGCTGTTAACGCTTCGTTTCAATCATCATCTTTTTAATTAAAAAACGCAGACCCTCTGATGGATCAACTGTGTGTTGCTGTGCATGGATTATCTGAAAAGATATTATGTGTGTGTCTCATATATTCCGCCGAATAGTGCCTTTGAACTTTATAAAGCGCTTTGGTTAACATTATGGATCTTGTGCAAAATGAGAACAAAAATCATCTCTTTTGTATACTTGGTGATTTTAACTTAAATAATATAATATGGTCTAAAATGTCTGCAGATATAGGCTATATGCCTTTGAACGCTAATAGTTATATTGAATTACTGGTTGTTGACAGCTTCCTTGAACTGGATTTATGGCAGATAAATGGCTGCCGAAACAAACTAAGAAAAGTATTGGATCTTGTATTTGCAAGTAAAAGTATAAACTTTGCTATTGATGAATCAGGGTTTCCTATATCTCCATCTAGTTTACATCACTCTCCTTTATCTATTGAATTTGAATTTTATAATTTTCTGCGTTGTGAGACTAAAACTATAAATGATTTTAACTATAATGCTTGTGATTTTAATCTATTGAATAACATTTTTAATGGCATTGATTGGTTTAATAAGTTTCGTTCTTTTAGTGCTCTTGATGGTTTTTTTATCTTTAAATTAATTATAACTGATATATGTTGTAAGCATGTTCCTAAGAAACACATTAAAAATAATTATAAACTGCCATGGTACACACCTGGCTTACTGAAATTAAAAAATCTACGAAATAAATTTAATAAAAAATGGGCTGCGGCTAACAATACAGACTTTTAAATAAACATAGGCATTATATGAGGGAGTTCAATTTCTTAAATGAGTATCTTTATAACCAGTATGTTCAGAACTTCGAAACGAACATTAAAACTAATCCTAAAGCATTTTAGAGCTACATAAAGTCAAAAAAGAAGTGCTCTGATGCTAGTATGTTTCACAGGGAAAAAAAAGTCCTGCTAGTATGTTTTACAGGAAAAAAATGTCTAAAAATGCTCTTGAAACTGAACATCTTTTTGCTGTTTTTTTTTAGTCTAATTTTGAACCATCAACTATATGCTCTGATGATATTACTAGTGATATTACACCATTAGTTGATATCGGAATGCTGTATATCTCTGAAATTTATGTTATGGAAGGAATTTTGAATCTAAAAACTACAACAAAATCTGATTCGGATGGTCTTTCGGGTATCTTATTAAAAAATTGTTGCAAAACAATGGCAAAATCTCTTCAGCTGATTTTTAATAAGTCTTTATCTACTGGAGTTTTTCTTTCTGACTGGAAAGTTTCATTTATATCCCCAGTTTTCAAATCTGGAAATAAAAATTATATTGAAAACTATAGATCAATATCTAAACTAACGTCGGTATCAAAACTCTTCGAAATTATAGTAAAAAGAAAAGTTTATTTTACTGTTAAACGGTTTATATCTCCATTTCAACATGGTTTTGTACCTGGCCGTTGGACGGTAACGAATCTTACAATTTTTTCCGAATATTGTATTTCGGCTTTCCAACAGGGTTATCAGATTGATTCCATCTACACAGACTTTTCGAAAGCCTTCGACAAAGTCTCTCACAATATATTGTTAAAAAAATTAGCGAAAATTGGATTTCACTCTAATTTATTAGAATGGTTTGGATCATATCTTAGTAATAGGGTATGTCATGTTTATGTTGAAAATGAAATCTCAAGACCATTTGTTGCCTCTTCCGGTGTTCCACAGGGAAGCCACATTGGATTCCACATTGGATCCATTACTATTCATACTATTTATCAATGATATTACATTAAAAATAAAAAATTCAAAATGTCTGTTATACGCGGATGATTTAAAAATATTTCGGAAAATAAATAATTTATCGGATGGCTCGGTACCGCAATCAGATTTAAATTCATTATATGACTGGAGTTTGCAAAATGGTCTTTATCTTAATCTCGAAAAATATATGTTTACTACTTTCACGAAATCATCATGTCCATTAAAAATAACCTACTATTTAGATAATTTCCCTTTGAAATGTGTTTATGAAATTAAAGATCTAGGTGTGGTTTTTGATTCAAAATTTACTTTCATTTGCCATCTCAATTATCTTATTCCAAAAGCTTATTCACTCCTTGCTGTAGTACGGCGAAATGGTTTTAATTTTAGAGACCCTACTACATTAAAAATACTTTATACTTCTATTGTTCGTTCGAAGTTGGAATATGCTTCATTTATATGGAATCCGTTTTATGCGTCTCATACAATACGCCTAGAACGAATTCAGAAAGCTTTTACTAGATTTGTTTTTAAAGTAAATTATCCAAGTAATCCTCTGCCTTCTTATTATGATCGTTGTAGTCTTATAAATTTGAAAACTCTTCAGAATAGAAGAACCATTTTATCTCTGTCATTCATTTTTGATATTGTAGATGCGAGGATTGATTGCCCTAAACTACTTGAACTAATAAATTTTAATGTTCCTTGTAGAACATTACGTCATTTTGATGTGTTTTATCTAGGAAGATGCAGAACCAACTATGCCATTAACTCACCAATGTATAGAGCAATGCTAGAGTTCAACAACTGTATGCTTTACTGCAATATAGATTTTTCTAATTCCAAACAATCATTTAAGAATGTTTTAAATAACCATTATTAAATTTTTTAAACTATTTATGATACTATTATTGAAAAACATTTAATTATACAAATTATCATAGTCTGTAAGAACGTTTGTTCATTGACTTGAATTAAATAAAAAAAAAAAAATAAAAAAAAAAATTGTGTTTCGCCGACTATAACGCGGCTATAATGGTACAAGAGATTATTTTATTGGGTATGCGGTCTTTCATACCCAATAAGATTAGAAGCATTAAACCAAAAGACCACTCCTGGTTTAATGAGACTTGCAGGATTGCAGCCAGGTCCAAAGAGGAAGCCTTTCAGAATCGCGTTCTAACAAAAATTCTGATTCTATAAGGCTTCGCATTGAGGCTAGGAATCGCTGTAATGCAGTTTTAGAACGGGAAAGTTTCTTCACGAAACCCGCATAAGAGAACAGGTTCTTCTCTGCCCAAAAGGGAGTAAAATCTTTTGGTCTTTTGTTAAAAGGGTAAAGAATCAGACATCTTTTTCGATTCCAACTCTTTTAAAAGATGACCAAATCTTCACTGACTCGGCTGATAAGGCGAACCTATTGGCTGGTTTGCTTGCACTGAACTCCACTGTCCCGGCTAGCAGTCAGCCACTGCCCTTAATTGAAAGAAAATCTTCTACAATGTAGGAGATTAATTTTCGAACGAGAGCAGTAAAACGGGTCTTTGCAAATCTCAATATAAAAAAAACCTCGGGGCCTGATGGCATACCACCACTTGTGCTAAAAGCGTATGCTTCTACCCTGGCTCGACCTTTGCGAAACCTTTTCAACATCTCCTACAGGACATGAGTATGTCCATCTTGTAGAAAGATCGCAAATGTCCAGCCAGTACCATAAAAGGGCGATGCCACGAACCCTGCAAACTACCGACCCATAGCGATATGCTCTACGCTCTCCAAAGTTATGGAGAGCGTAATAAACTTCAACCTCATGAATTATCTGGAGCACAACAATTTGCTTAGTGACCGTCAGTATGGTTTCCGCAGGGCACGCTCTACTGGTTACATGATGGCATACCTCACTGAAAAATGGAATCAATGCGTTCACTTATTTGGTGAGAGTAAAGTTATTGCACTGGATATTTCTAAGGCGTTTGACCGAGTGTGGCATAAAGCGCTCCTGTCAAAACTAATCGCATATGGTGTCGGTGATAACTTTGCTCGGTGGATCACGTGTTTTCTGAAAGACAGATCTATATGTGTCGTTACAGATTGCATTTCACCCAGTGAACGCTCCATCGATGCAGGAGTACCACAGGGTTCAGTTCTATCACTTCTTTGTTTTCAGATTTTATCAACGACCTTCTGTCGTTGACCCATAACCCAATCCACTCGTTTGCAGATGACAGCAGCATATGTCATTCTTGTTCGTTCAAAACACGAACGAGCTCTTTGGAGATTGAGAGAAAAAGGCAAATTATGAATGAAACACTCCTTAATAACTTAAAAAAATCTCCAAGTGGGGTCTTGCCAATAAAGTAGAGTTTAATGCAAGTAAGACCCAGTGTAGGCTGTTAAGTCACAAGCGAGTGGATTGCCCCTTAGCTCTCCTTAATATGAACGGTGTGGATCTTGTGGAGTCAGCAGCTCTTGACTTTCTGGGCATGTCATATATGATCATATATTCGATGTGTCGAAAGAAGCGGCCAAGTGCCTTGGTTTTTTAAAACGGTGCAAGAAATACTTCACTCCAACTGATCTTCGCATGATCTACACCTCATATATTAGGCCGAAATTGGAGTACAATTCGCACATTTGGGCAGGGGCTTCAAGATCATATTTGGAAGTCCTGGACCGAGTTCAACGTCGTGCGATATATCTGATAGGGGATGAAACCATTTCTTCCTCTCTCAACTCTCTTGGACATCGACGCAATGTTGGTTGCCTGAGCCTTCTGTATAGGTACTACCATGGAAAGTGTTCAAGGGAAATTCATGACCTGATGCCACCAGCTCGTGTGTTTTCTAGGTCCACTCGGGTAGCTCTTCAAGCCCATCCTTATACCATTGCTTCGATGTCCAATAGAACATCGCGTTACCGAGACAATTCGTTCTTCAGTCGCTCAGTAAAATTGTGGAATAATCTTCCTGCGAGCGTTTTCCCTGGCAATTTCGAGCTGTGCAAATTTAAAACAAATCTTCACCGACACTACTCGACTTTCCCACCCTCCCACTAAACTCTCACCCTTCTTCCGAATAAACACAATGCTTTCGCATTTATAGGGGGCATCCTCTGAGCGTTGGTTCAGTCTAAAAAAAAAATTCCTGTGATGAAGTTAACGTTAGTCAAACCAACGAAGCGGAATGATTTTTCTCAAACACTCTCCATCACACTGCCCTCACATTGGCAATATCAAATATTAATATACCTTTTACTCAATCGTCCAATAACTCAACTGCGTATAACTTTCAAAATGTCAATTAAATCAATTAAATGCCATAAACTGGGATGATCTATCGACTTTCTCAATTTTCTATGAGCGTATTCTAACCATTTTAGATAGTTATTTACCAATAATAAAGAAAAAAAAATGAACTTCCTGAGTTGTGGCTCGATCAGGATCTAAGACATCTGAGGAATCAACGAAACAAGCTTTACAAAACCATTAAAAGTGACTGTTATGTAAGTGATGAAGTAAAGATGAGATACACTAAGCTGCCCAAAGAGTTCTCTAGTAAGTCAGAATTAGCTTATAGATCTTACTACAACCTTTTTGGAGAGAAAAGTCTTCTAGATCCTTAAAAAATTCTTTGACTTTGTCAATGTCAAGCGATAGTCAGCTGGGTTCTTTCCATCCATCCAAACATCCATTCTTCCAATCCTGAAGTGATATATAATCTATTTGCAGACCATTTTAAAGATGTATTTAGCGATCACTCATCCAAACGCCAATTTATGCAGTCATTTGCGACTTCATCATTGGTTGATAAGAAAAAATTTCCATAGCTATACAAGAACTTGATCCAAATAAATCTCCAGGTCCAGACCTCATACTTTCATGCCTACTGATTAAATGTACATTCCAACTTATCATCCCTTTATATACACTTTTTTATAAATCCTTGCATCTTGGTATATTTCCACCTTATTGGAAATCATCCCATATTACACTGTAAGGCCGCGTTCATAGTGGAAGCTGAAGCTGGTTAAGCTTTTTCAAGCGATATCACGACGCTTTTTCTTGCTGTTGCTGTTCATAGTGCGCGCTGTTTGCTCGCGCATTTAGACACTTTTTGGGATGTTGATGTTCATAGTGCGCGGTTTTTGCATGCGCTTGGCTTATGTTTTGTTTTCATTATTTCTTGTATTTTGGAAAGTTAATGCATATTTTGAAGTGGAAAGAGTGTGGGGAAGGAAGGAAAGAGTTTTGCAGTGCAAAAAAATAGTGTTACTTAATAATCTTGTAGTTAGGTAAATTTTAAATAGAGAGAAGTCAAATTTTTTGGCATGCGCGGAAAGTCAGAATTGTCAAAAAATACCAAACGAAATAAAGCGCCTGAATAGTTTATTAATTTAAATTTTTTTAATTCATCGTGCTAATAGATAACAAAAAATATAATATTAAAAAAAACGAGAGCAAAGCTACTTTTTATGGATTTATTTTTTGTTTTTAGTAAATTTATTTATTTGCATATGCACATAAGTTTTGTGCTTGAAGTTCGAAAATGCATCACAAAAAATATTCAAAGAATAAATAAAGAACAACGAAGATAACGGCAAAATAGCTCAAAAGCAACAAGTGCAGAAAAAAGTTGGAAACCTATCCTCCACAAAGCAACAAGTAAAATATTTTGTCTATATTCTACGAACAAAATAAAGATCAATAACATAAGATCATAATAACAAAAAACGCATTCAAAGGAAATTGAAAACGTGCAACTCACAAACATACCAAGAAATGATACAGGAATGAAGTTAGCATCTGAAGAAAAAAAGCGTCGAAAATAAGCGATGCCCACAAAAAATTACCAACAACAAAATGTATCTAAGCAACAACACGCATTGAGGCAAAGTCGAAGTAGCGCACGATTCCATATTTTGCGCATCGCATATGCTGAATTTACTAACAACAAAAGGACATACAAACAACGACATGCAATGCTGGCAGCGGCTGCGATCATGTTGACATTGTAAAATAGACAAAAACAACAACACGTATCAACCGATAATGCAAAAATAAAACAATAAAATAAAACTTAAGCGCTGGACATTGCTGCTGAAAAGTACAAAAACAAAATCAGTGCGGCAAAACATAAACAGAAAATTAAAAAAAACAGTCAAGAAAAGCGTTTAAAAGTATGATAATAACCTACATTACAAAGCGTACGTACGACATAAAACAAAAAATCAAAACTGTGTACACAAACGAGATGGAAGAAAAAGTGTCAAAAAGTATGTTAAAATAATCTGAAACCCAAAGCATAAGCACGACATGAAACAAAACTCAACACCGTGTGCCCAAGTGAGATAGAAGAAAAAAGTATCAAAAAGCCTCAAAAGTAACGTTGCCTTGAATTTAAGCTTGCACTATGAACACTTTGCGCTTTTTCCATATGATTGTACATAAAGCGTTTTCCAGCAGCTGTTAAAAGTTTCAGCTTTAGCTTCCATTATGAACGCTGCCTAACGATTGTTTATACTTTTCGTGAGTGTTCCATTTATTTTAAATAAGGGCACAGCTGTTATTGGGTTGCAAAGTGTTTCTAACATTTTCTTTAGTTTTTACTTCTGTGTCAGGCTGCACATATGCAGCCCTTCAGGTATGATCTTAAAACTCTAACTGATTCTTACTTTGCTAAAGCCATGGTGAATAGTGAATATCTTAAATTAACCTGTGTGTGTGTGTATACATGTAATTTAATAATAAAAATAATAATACTTAAGCGCTAACAAGAATAAACCTATAGTTAAGCACCGATTACAAAAGAAAATTGGCTATAAAAATCAACAGAATTAGCATAAGCACGACATGAAACAAAAACTCAACACCGTGTGCCCAAGTGAGATAGAAGAAAAAAGTATCAAAAAGCCTCAAAAGTAACGTTGCCTTGAATTTAAGCTTGCACTATGAACACTTTGCGCTTTTTCCATATGATTTTGATCCATATGATTTTGATCAGCATAAGGCTATCAGCAATAGCGCACAAGCAAGCGGATGATTTAAGTGGCGTTGCTGTGTGCGGTGCCATATTCCCGATGCATCAACATTGCAACAAGGTGTGGGAATGGAATGTTTAACTAAGAAATAAATTATATAATTAATATATCGAACGTTGCTCATTTATGAATACACACACACACTACACCTCCCTTTTTAATAAGATTAATGCAATATTTGATTATTATTAAATACTAAATATATATTAGACTGGCCATACGTTTGTATGAAAAATGTTTAATATTTCGAAAAATAAATATAAGACTAGGTAAAAACGTGAGAATTTGGATGAAAACCGACATAGAATAATATGAGTTCGGTACAAGGACGCCGAGTGACCGCGAGTTGATCGTTTTGTTTTCAAATAGATAAAACGATGAAATTGTATGACTTTTTTTCATATATCTCGATTTTTCGCTTATAAAACAGTATATTGCGTTAGTAGAAAGTATTTAATCGAAACGTAGACATCATTACCATTCTAACAAGCACAAAATGTCAAAAATCAGATGAGAAACCATGTCAAACTACCAGATAATAGTCAAAAAACTAAATAAAAATCGAAATTTCAGAAATATGTGTTTTATTCAATTTTTAATTTAAAGGAATTTGGTGCAATTAATTGGAAATTAATTAATATTTATTAAATATTTTATTCCATAAGAGAGGATTTTATGTGAGTTGGATAAACTTGACGGTAACGGTCGACAACTTGCAATAAAAATTGTTTATCTTCTTCGTCAAAGGTCAGTGCCCGATTATATTCTGAAATTAATTTAACAGCTCTTTCGGCCGGGTTATTCACGACAGTTAAGTGTTGGCAAATTAGTTTTCCGGTGCAATAATTGTCTTTTTCTTGCCAGGATTGTCGCAGGATCCAATTTTAAGAAATCCGTATCGATTTGCAAACGATTGAAAAATCGCTTGGTACGTGGAGAAACGAAATCACTCACATCCTTGTTCACATACGACATAATTTTTTCGACAGTTGCAAAGATTCGTTTAGGTATATGAGTTTCCGTTTGTTCACTTTCATTTTCGTTGCTACCAAGAGTTTGAACCAAGCTCGTGTTCGAAATATGTGGATCAAAATACGAAATATGTGGAAATGGCATATTGTATTAATTTTAAGTCTTGACGGGGTGAGTCAATAGCGTTCACACACCCAAACCAATAAGGAATATGAATGCGTGTCAAGAAAATACAAATATTGCGGATGCTTTTCAATTCCCATGCTGTTATTTTGAATCGCTGGCGAAGGAAGAAGATCTTGTAGCAATATATCACGAATTCCACCAAAAAGCCAAATTTTGTAGTACGTGCGTACGCTATATTTTGCTTAATATCACCGAAATTAAAAAATGGATTGATAAAACCTTTAATTAAAAAATTAATTAAAGGTTTTAAAATTAATTAAAAAAAATTCGCAAACCAGTTTTCGTAAAAATTTATTTTTCACTAAATCAGTTTCAATCATTCGCACGTTGTAACAGTGCGTGACGTGGAATTCCTGATATACCTTTGGACATGAATCTTGCATGTGACGTTGCTCCAGGCAGACGAAACTGCGTGAAATTTGGAGCAACTGCGCCAACAAAAAGCGGCGAAAGCTGTAATAATTCCTTGTAGTCGGCCCTCGCAAAGTCGGACTTCAATAATCGAACACAGAAGTTTTTATGTGATTGTAATTCTTGCGCCGTGAAGGCTTTTTGTACTTCTTCGTTCAATATTCTGCACTTATAATCGTCGATAGTAAAAGGAATTTCCAAAATTTTGTAAAACGGTTAAAAATAAGAACTTCTGGCGCCGATGACTTTCCGAAATTCAACTCGAATACTGCCTTGAAAAACGATTCGCTGATGTGATGGCGGCATGGAAAGAAAAGTAAATCACGGTCCAATTTTTTTTCGAGCAAATATGCAGTTCCGTTATTACGCCCAGTTTTTGCAGATGTCGTGTCGAAAGCCACAATTTCAACTAAATAACCCATTTGCCATTTGCGTAAGAAATTTATAATCGTATCAGAGATATTTTCACCACCAGAATCCTCGAGTTTTGGAACGCCGAGCAATTTTTCCATATTCTTGCAGTCATTACCATAGCTAGTCGATCTTTTTCCTTGCCTTCTACTTTTTCCTTGCCTTTCATTTCGGGCAGCAATTTGCCATCTCAGTGAAGTACGAAATTACCTTCAAATTATCCACAATGTCTTAAGCTTGTCTGCGGCGATATCCGTTCCGCATTGATTGAATGGATGTTCGATTTAATACAAAATGGTTACGTGTGACGTGTGGTTTCCAATCGGGTTCGATTTCTTGCATTTTATTCAAACTGGCAGCAGCAGTCGCACTCACTGAATGCATTGCATTGTGATCAGTGATTCTACATCTGTCCATACTTGCAAGCATTCGGTCGTCATTTCACTCTGCATTTTCAAGGGACAATCCTTCTCAGCAACTGAATTGTCCATTTCTTCACCGTTGGAGTCACTGCCGCCTCCTAACATATATATTGCTGATGCATTGACATTTCGCCTCGATGTTTTTTTCTGCGATTCTCTTCTTCTTCCAAGCGATTTGCCTTGCGTTCTTGCTTTCGCACCAGTGTCAAATCGATGCCACCCATGCTTCCCGGTCAGCCCTTTTGTCATTGAAGGGATAGGAAATCCTTAGTCTTGAATCTTCATAGATTGTAGTGCATCCGGAGCCGCAACGTCAAATATGAAATTTTCGATTTTTTCACGAAAATCATTTTCATTGCTTCTATGCTTTTCAAACCGCAAATTTCTATTTTTCGGTAATTTTTTCCACTCCTCGTCTAACTTTTATAACTTCATAATGCTACCCTTTTTTGTCATTGTAGGAATATTGGCCTTTAGCCAAACTTCAAGTATTGCATCAATCGTATATTGAAGACTTTGTTTTGCATTAGTTTTGTCAACACGAGTTTTATAAAAAAACAATTGCAGTGTTTGCTTAATTGACACCAGCTTCGCACCTTTAATTTTGTTTTCAAATTTCACTAAAAAGATTTGTTCATCATCGGATCTAAGATGTTTTGTAAACAAAATTCCAGATGTCGGTGCCATTTTTTTAAAGAAATACAAAAGAATATAAAATCAAATAATTTAAACTTTCACTTTATTTCAGAGTCAAGAAAAATTCGTTCTCAATTTCTAAATATACGAACTTCTCGTTCGGTTTTTGCTTTGTGAGTGACTTTTCAAATTTAAAAGCAGGCGAACGATTTCAATGACTGCTTTCTATTTTTTATTTAGTTTCTTAACTTAAATCTGGGAGTGTGACATGGTTTTTCATCCGAATTTTGACATCTTGGGCTTGTTGGAATGGTAATGATGTCCACTTTTCGAGTAAATATTTTCTACTTACACAAAATAATGTTTTATGGGCGAAAAAATCGAGAAATATGAAAAAAGTCACAAGATTAAATCGTTTTTCCATTTGAAAACAAAACGATCAACTCGCGGTCACACGGCATCCTCGTATCGAACTCAAATCAACCCATGCGGGTTCTTATCCCAATTCTCATATGTTTAACTAGTCATATATTTGAATTTCAAAAAATTTTTGAAAAAGGCCAGTCTAATATATATATATATAATTGAAATACAGTACGACCTCGCTCAACGCAACCAATTAAATCCAGGCCAATTGCGAAAACTGAGGTTGTTGCAAAACTGAGGAAAAATTTTCTACTGGCCAACAGACCTATTTGTAAAAAAATATGCCTTTTCTACACATTCAAATTTAATCTGTGTTCAGAAACATAATATCATTTTATTTAATTTATTTTTGAAAAATTGGAAAATGTTGGTTTGCACTTTGTTGCAATTTATATTTTGCTGCACAGCAGTTTCGCAAAGATCGGGAAGTTTCATAATGTCATTTAATGGAAGGTCCTTCTTTTCAGTTCATTCAATGCAAGTGTTAAAACAATTAATAACAGTTTCCAATTTCTTGTTGGGTGAATCAATGATTTGCCGATAACGAGTGGTTTAATTTTGTGCATACCATAAGCGTTGGTTCAGGTAAGAAATGTTATGCGCTCCTTACTTTGCAACCAGGTGCAGTTGCTTCAGTGGTGCTAGCAAGTGTTTTATTTGGCAGCACTTCATACAAAAATGCAGATTCATCAGCGTTATAGATCTGATCTGAAGTTAAATCGAGCTTCTTGACTTTCTCTCTGAACTCCTTCAGAAATGGCTCGACAAGCATATGGCTTATTTGACAATTTCTCACCGCAAACTTTTAGCATGCGCATGCCGTGACGTTTTTTAAAATTTGACACCAGCCGTTACTCGCGTTGAATGTACTAGAATTGTCTTCAAGTCTGCAATGCAACTGGCGAGCCTTTGCCTTTGCAATTTCTAAAGATATAAGCAAATTTCGCTCCCTTTGCTTGAGAAACCATCTGTACAATGCCTTCTCCATTTTCGCATATTCGCAACCTCTTATTGCCTCTCGCTTTTCTGGTCCGGATTCTGCATTTGAGACGAATGAACAAAAGAACGAAAGAAAAGTGCAAAACAAACTCAAATATACGATTTCCTTAGAAAGTTGTGTTAACTGAGGTAACTTTCTTTTGAGATTGCGTTAACGGAGTCTGCAATGTTAAAAATTTGGGTGTTGCGATTATCGAGGAGTTGCGTGTTACGAGGGTTGCGTTGATCGAGGTCGTACTGTATATCAATTATTTGAATGATTAAATATGTAATTATTCTTAAGTTTAATTATTGAATATTCATATATATTTTGCTTACCTACTGGTTATATAGTTTTATTCTATGTTTATGAACTATTTGTTTCGTATTTTTATTTCCTCTTGTGACAGTGTTGTCATTGTCTTCTATATTTTTTATTCTAAAGGGGCCCGTATACTGACTATATAACTTATGACCTACTTTATTTCTTAATAAAATTTTATCTCCTACTTTTATTTCTATTTCTCTACTGCTTTTATCATAGTTTTATTTTTTTTTGTTTATATCTATCTAGAAATACCTTCCCACTAGTGTGGGCTACTTCTTACCTATATTTTGTTTCCTTACTGTAATCATCTATGTTATATAAAGGTTCCACCTTGTCAATAGATCGAAAAGTATGGAATCCGCTTGGAATTTTGCCAAAAACAAGCTCATATGGACAGTATCCGTGCATCACTGATGGGGTCGTACTAAAGCAATACGTGAAATATTTAAGCCATTCATCCCAGTCGTTTTTGTCAATGGATAAATACGAACGTACATATTCATTGAATGTTCGGTGACTGCGTTTAACAGTACCGACAGTCTGGTGGTGATGAGCTGTTGGAGTTATGTTTTCACTGGCGTAGCGAGGGGGGGGCAGGGGGTGTCATCATGCACCGGGCGCCACTCGCAGAGGGGCGCCAAATCATTCTCAAGACAAGCAAAGTTTTGCAAAAAAATTTGTTTTAATTAATTAATTCAATAATAAAGTTAGCCAACTGTAGGGTACAATGCTATGATAATGCTGCCCTTATGTCAAATCACATATCTGGCGTTCAACAAAGAATAATAGAAAAAAATAAGGCAACAGTTGTTAATTGTGATAGCTAACATGGCAACATTGTGATAGCTGGTGACAGCATACCAAGATTCAATCTTTGTAACATGTTTTCGAATAATTGATAACATACGTCTCTTTTTCTCACGTTCGATATTACGATGGAAATTGTTAAAAATGCTTTAAAAAATCTGTTAAAGAATCTGTAACACGATGGAGCGCCAGAGCGCAAGCAGTTAGCGTTATTGTCGAGGGACTGGAAGAATACGTAGAACTATAAGAAAAATTAGCAGATGAAAATACTGCCACAAGAAGCGTTACATGATCTCAAATTATTGGCGACTGAACTTGCAGAAATTCGTAACGAGATATGTGAAAAAGTTATCGAAAAGGCTAAAAATCTTTGTAAATGGAGAATCGATACAACAATCCGTATAAAATGTCGCCGACAAATGCGCGGAGAATAAAATCGAGATATGGTCTTTCCGCAGAAAGCGAAAAATCTGGCGTTATGAAAAGCGTTTTTGGTCGTCTGCATCAGGAAATAAGTTCACAATTTACAAGACAAGGGACCTTAATTCCAAATTTTGGTATTTTCTTGACGTTGAAAATTTATTAAGAAAGAATAATCCGTACAACGATCTTGAAAAGAATTGTAAGAATTTGGGTGAGTTTTATAATACAGATTTAAATGGAACAGAACTTCCATTTAAAGAAAAAGTTGTTTTTCAAAATCTGAGAGTAGCACTTCACATATTTATTACTATTTCAGTATCAATGTATCAATCAGTGTAAAATTGAATAAAATATGTAAAATACAGTACCATGTCGAATTTTAGCGTCTTCACTCAAATGCATCTCCTGACCGTATTTTTGCACGCATTTCTTTCGGCGGTAATTTATATTCTCCACTAAAAATTAAAATAGTTTTCGATTTTTTATGAATTATGATAGCGCAAAAACTACTCATCCAAATGAAAAAATTTGTTGACAAACATGAAGAAAATTAGAAATTTTATTCGGCTTAGCGTGATTATTAATATTGAACAAGAAGTGTTCAATATAAGAAAAACTTTATAAATCTTAAAAAATCTTTAAAAAACACGTAAATCTTAGTACTCTATCCGTTTGCGTGAAATTTCACTCGCAACATTCATTTTTTTGTCGCGTGAAAATTCTGACAAATATTTTGTTGTGAAGAAATTGAAAAATTTGAGAAAGTCATGCTTTACTTCTCAAAATAGACCAGCCTTATTCATACAAAAATTCAATATATCTTTAGTTCGTGTTTGTAAGAGTAGAATATTGTTAAAATATCGAATGTAACATGATCAGTTCGATACAATTGATGTCAAAATTATCTATAGTAAAATTTACTTAATTGAAATAAAAAAAATATAAATTTTATTATTTCAGTGAGCGAGTAGTTGAGCAAGCAACAGTTATCTTTAACGAACTGTCAGAGTTAGGAATAAACATTGCTAGCAAAGATGTTATGGATACGAGTGAACAGGTTAGGTAGTTAAGGGCCAGTTAACGATAACCACAAGTGTCTTTAACGCTTTTGGGAATTCCACTGATGTTAATGCTCTACATAAAAAATAATTTAAAAATGAAGTGGCTGAATACTTGGGAAAAAATAAGACTAGCATCACAGAACAACCCAAAATAATCAAAGCTCAGAATTACTAATATCCTTAGACTTTCATTCTTCATTCCTTAACCAACGTTATTTTCTCTTCATGTCCTTTTATTTCTTCGGCTAATGATACACCTATTCTAATGTTTGAAACCACCTTTTTTATTAAAACCAATTTAGAAATATATTAAAAAACTTTTAAATGAATTGGTAACATCTCGATGTTACTCGATCTTTGTACTCGTACAACTAATATTTGTCAAATGTAAAAAAAAAAAAAAAAAAACACAAATTGGCCATTTCAGCCCTTGAAAGGACTTTGACCGAGCTTCTTATGATCATTTGTGTTGTGTATGTTATTAAATGTTTGCACACAATTGACCAAGAACTGGACCTACATGTTTCATGCCGACTCCGAACGGCTCATGTTCTCAAGAAGCTTTACATGGCATTATTTACTCTCTGAGGTTTGCCATTGTCTGCAGAGAGGTGGTGACCGATCAGAAAAATTTTTTATTGAAAAAACTTTTTCGCCGCGGCTGGGGATCGAACCCGGAAGATTCAAATATTGCCTTTGCTTTGTTTTTGCACTTTAATTGGTACTGGAATTGTAACCAAATATTTTGTTACATATGATTGTGACTGCATACTCATTGCCATTCTCCGATCGAGGTAATGGTCCAATTGTATCTACCAAAACTGTGTCAAAAACTTCACTAGGAGTTTCAGTTACAAGCCCGGGTTGTTTGTTATGTTTTATGACTTAAGAGTTTTGACATTTTTCACATGATTTAACATATTTGGTTATGTCTTTTATCATGCCTGGCCAGTGAAAATGTTTTCTTATTTTATCTAAGTTCGTGTTATACCACAGTGTCCACCTTCCACTGGGTATCTTGATATATAATTAATATTTCTTTAATTTCTCTCTTTTTGCTCAGTTGCTCACCCTAGGTAGTAGCGCTACTTTTATTTTATTTAATATTTTATTGCCCACGGCCTTAAATTTATTAATTGAGAATAATTCGAAAATGTTCTGGGTGCCATTTTTATTTTTGTGATCTTAAACTTGCCGGCTAGCTGCTCTAACCTTAGGAAGAATTGGTCTAAATCAAATTTCTTATTGACAAGTAGATCATCAATTTGTATATGTACAAATATTTTTCTGCCATGTTTAATAAGACATTGGTCAGTAGTCATCTATAATTTTGGTTGTTTTCGGACTGTCCTTTAATTGATGACTTTATATACATTAGGCTTATTCTTTTCAATATTCTAAGTAAGAGTTTTTTGGTCGGTTATCTTTTGGGTGGAAGACCTTGTTGTAACTTTTAATATTTGCACTGTTTTTATATTTATTTCTTTTAAATCTTCTATCGTGATTCTCGATAGGGCATCGGCTAAGTAATTTTTTTTGCCTCTGAGGTATTCAACCGTAAAGTCATACTCTTCGAGGTCTAATCTCATTCGTGTCAACTTTGAACTTGGATTTTTCATTGAAAATAAATAACTGAGTGACCGATGATCAGTTTTAACTAACAATTTGTGCCAAAAATATATGCATCGAGCTCTTGCTCGATTGTAGACTTATTACTCTCTCCTTGAGTGACATTTTTTGATGCCTAGGTTACCGGGAGTTGTTTGCCTTCGTACTCTTGACTGAGTACTGCACCACAAGCTTTTCTGCTTGTATCAGTTGTTATACAAAAGGGCTTTTCAAAATCTGGATATTTTAGAATTGTAGGATTCATTAAGGATTTCTCAAGATGTTCGAATGCAATTTGACATTCTTTGGACCATTGAAATGGGACATTGTTTTTGGTCAATTATATGTCGAGAATAATCAGCGAAGTTTTTAATGAATCTTCGATAATAGTTGCAGAATGCAACAAATCTTCTTGCTCCATCAGCATCAGTTGGGACTTGATAGTCTCTGATGATGAGTTGCAAACCAATGTGTGCAAACCAATGCAAACCAATGTTCTTTACACATGTTTTTTTTTTGTGAAAAGTGCCATTCAGAAGTGTGATAACATATTTTTTATAGATTAAAGATAAATAAAAAGTTTGAAAAGTTAAGTGTTCATATTTCCCTTAAATTACAAATAAATGCCTCGACGTAAAACAAGTTTGTCAAGGACAACAAAAAATGCAAGTGTGATGTTCCGCCCTAGAAGAGCAAGAGCAGCGACTCAAAGAGAAAATGGAAGGCATATTATGCCTGAAAATGATTTGCTTACACGACAACCTGCGATTGGAGTGAGGTCTGCTTTTAACTATCGACCTCAAATTAATTATATAGATGGGTTACTATTATTAGAGATGCAACGGATATCCGACAAAAATTTACTGTTCGCCCGGATACCGGTGCTTAGAATTTACACTCATTTATTGTATTTCAGTAAATATTATTTTAATATAGAATACACCAATAAATAACAATTAAACAGTTACAAAAAAAAAACAAATTGGCCATTTCAGCCCTTGAAAGGACTTTGACCGAGCTTCTTATGATCAATTGTGTTGTGTGTATAACAAAATGAAAATATCTTCACTTTATTATCTTTCTTATAATTCACTTATATGTCACTTATATATCTTATATATCACTTTATTATAATTTGCTTCCAAATACAAATAATGTGAAAATATTTTAACGTTTTTTATTTTTGCAATTTTTTTAAGACCTTAACAAAGGTATTATTGATATAAAGAGAAAATATCCGTGGCGAAGCTTCGGATCACTGTGGCCTGCTAGTCTATATATATAAAAAGAAGTGTACGTTTGGTTGAAATCGCATCACTTCAGAACGGCTGGACCGATTTGGATAATTTTTTTTTTAAAATGTTCGTTTTAGTCCAAATTAGGTTTTTAAGGAAAGAAAAATTGACCACGCCCACTTTTGCGCCCACTTTTTTTGATTTATCTAAAATCGGAAAACGGCTGGACCGATTTGGATAATTTTTTTTCAAATGTTCGAAGTAATCCAATTTAAGTTTTGTCGGAAAGAAAAATTGACCACGCCCACTTTTGCGCCCATTTTTTTCGATTTATCTAAAATCGGAAAACGGCTGGACCGATTTGGATAATTTTTTTTTCAAATGTTCGTAGTAATCCAATTTAAGTGTTTACTGAAAGAAAAATTGACCACGCCCACTTTTGCGCCCACTGTTTTGATATATATATCTAAAATCGCAGAACGCCTGCGCTGATTTTTTTTTTAAATGTTTGTAATAGTCTACAAAAGTTTTTTACATAAAGAAAAATTGTCTACAATATCGATAATATCAATATTATTAATTATCGATATTAAATTTCATTTTCACACTTGACACTTTTGAAGTTTTCAAGATGTCACATATCAGAAGACACTTGCTTATTTTTTATTCACACCACCCAATGTACCCAGTGTGCTTTCTTTTTCATTTGGATTCCGACGTAAACAGACATAAATTTTGCCGAAGCAAATTCTTTTGGATAATTTTATTACTTACAAGCAGCAATTGTTCTATTAGATGAATGTTCAATGAGCCACAAAAAATCACTGGAGACAACTGGAGACATCGTACAATGAAAGATTTACGTGGCAATCAACAACTTTTCGGTGGTGCATTGATATTATTGTCTGGTGATTTTCGACAAACATTGCCCGTGATTGCACGATCCACACCAGCGGATGAAATTAATGCATGCTTGAAGTCTTCCTTCCTGTGGCGATATGTCCAAAAATTGACATTGCACATAAATATGCGTGTTGCACAATGATCAATCTGCAGATCGTTTCTCGAAACAATTGTTAGAAATCGGCAATGGAAAAGTTCAAATCGATAATGCAAATGGTTTCATTACTTTGCCAGATAATTTCTGTACAATTCTCAAATCAAAAGAAGAACTGATTGAACGCGTTTTTCCAAATATTGTACAAAATTACAGAGATCACAATTGGTTGAGAGAACGCGCAATTTTGGCACCAACAAATTTACATGTCAATGCAATTAATTTTCTGATCCAAGAAAAATTACCAGGTGCACATCATATAAATCTATTGATAGCGCAATGAATAACGATGATGCCATACATTATCCAATCGAATTTTTAAATTCATTAGAACCACCTGGTATGCCACCGCATTGTTTAAATTTAAAGGCCGGCTCATCAATCATTTTGCTACGGAATTTAAACGCACCAAAACTGTGCAATGGCACCAGATTGGCTGTAAAAAAATTGATGCCGAATTTGATTGAAGCAATAATATTGACTGGAAAAGCTAAAGGCAAAATTGTACTCATACCGCGTATTCCGCTGATACCAACAGATATGCCATTCGAATTCAAGCGTTTACAATTTCCGGTGCGTCTGTCATTTGCCATCATGTCATGTCCATCAATAAGGCGCAAGGACAAACGCTTCAAGTATGCGGATTAAATTTGGAACAGCCGTGTTTCTTGCACGGTCAATTATACGTTGCCTGTTCAAGAGTTGGCATTCCAAGCACTTTATTTATTTACGCACCGGATGGAAAAACAAAAAATATTGTTTATCAAAATGTATTGGATTGAGTTCGGTGATAAGAAATCATAAAGTTCGAAATACAACTATTTTTTAAGATTTCATACAAAAAAAAAAACACTTGGTTTCACTTTACTGTGTCTTATAAATTGCTAAAACAAATGTGTGAATTTTTCAGCATTAATACAAACTGAACTGATGCAACATTAACGTTATGTTAAAGTTTGAATCATTAGTAGTAAAAGCTTTCATATAATCTTTTTGTAACCGAAATAGTATAATTTCACAATTTTTCTTCAGTGTAACGAAGTGCACCGGGTTTCGCCATATATTTATACTTTTCCAATATAGGTGTCGGGTGTAGCAACGCGCACCGGGAATTGCTAGTTACAGTAATCCCCGCTTAATTGCACAAGCAAAAATGTTCACACGTTTGTTCAAATAAACGGGAAATTCAATTAACGAAATCCCGCTTAATTGAACAATTGCTCAATAAAAAAAAACCCGTTTAACTGCACTTTTCGTTCAATTATGCAAAACCACTTTTTTGGAAAGAAAACCAAAAGTATAAGAAGAAAATATACGTAGTTTATATGTTTTCCCAAATCTTTACTTAAATAATTTTAAACTTAAAATTTTCCAAGAAGTTCGTTATTGTTGTTTGTTATTTGTCGTGCCTAAATGAATTTTCGGTGAGAAAATGTTGTTGAAAAAGTTCAACTGCTCCCAGCAGTTCTTTCGGTGGATGGGTTTATTTAAGACTTCCTCCTTCTCCGCATCAGTCTCATCCGAGATGAATCTGTAAGAACGCTCTCTGCGATTTCCAAGTTGGTTAATTATCCATAGCGTTGTTTGTCGACGTCACAACCAATGAAGTCCCGTTAAAGGCTAAAGTCGAAACACTTGTCAGCACAAATATGTATTACCAAAAACAGCTGTTTAAATTATTACCAGTTAAAGTTTCGTTAAACATTATTAAAATGATGTAATTTTTTGGGGGACAACTAAGCGGGATTTTTTATATTGATTTAACTAAAAGATCCAAATTTTTGTTGTGCATATAACCGGGAAATTCAATAAAGCGGGAATTAATAAAACGGGAATTACACTATACATTTCATATGGAAGCGTAAGATTGACACATTTTTCGGTCAATTAAGCAGGGAAATCAATTAAGTGCGATGCAATTAAACGGGGATTACTGTATATATAAAGTTTAATCCAAAAATTCATAGATATTTTCAAAATATAATTTTTATTGTACGCCCATTCCAAGCATAACGCAAAACGGGTCCGTCTCATGGCTTTCGATTTGTTTTATTTTTGGGCTATAGATTCCTTTAAAAATTCTAAGACTATAAGTTCATTTATTTTTTTTTTATCGCCATTCGTTGAAAAGTTATGGACCTCTCAATTCTGCAAATCGTCCGAAAACGCCAGAATCGTGAAATTTTCAATTAATTGTGTCTACGTCAGTTTTTATCCAATTTTTATAAATAAGAAACCGTTGGAAAGGTATTGGAAAGAACTTTCTGGAAAAAATATATAATTTTAAAATTTTGGATGTTAGGGTTGCCAACTAATTAAAAAAAGATGTATTTGCTAATATCTCAAAAAAAGTATAATTTTGTTCTGATTTTTTATTTTTTTAAATTTGTAGAAGAATGTTGCCTTTAATTCAAAAGCAATTTAATGATGGAGCTTTTATATATATTTTCGCAATTTCAATTTTTGTGCACATACCTCATCATTTTGAGGCACTTTATCGCCTATTAATTTCATAACGGCTAAGATGTTCGAAAATTTGTTTTGCAAAATGGTTTATATTTATAACAAATATTTTATTCATAATTTTTGATGACCTTTTACTTGACCTTGGTATAGAAAACTGGAAAAACCGAAAAAAAATACTAAAAACACAAACTATTTTTTTTTCACTTTTATATGTATGAGATTAAACAAACTTTTGACTGCCATATTAAAGATAAATAAATTCTAGTTTGTTTTGATTAAAAAATTTTTAAAATCGGACTTAAAACAAAAAAGTTATGATGGTTACTCTGACGCTCTTCAATATAAAAGTTACAATGATTTGTATGGGTTGACAAGTATGAGCCCTACCTCGAGTCTACTTAATGCCATGTCTACACAGAGAGTTTAGTTTGCGTTTCCAGTACAAAGTTGCGTTTTGCCCTTGAACTCAGTATAAACGCTGGCGTTTCCAGTACAATTATGCAGGAGAAAACGCAACTAAACTCAACTTGCTGTCTACGTTTACCAAAACTCAATTTGATGCATGCCTAAAAGCATACTAGTGTTTTGATAAAAACATTCGTTCAGTTAGATTTAACTGTGTTCAGTATATTGAACGATTAAAAATGCCAACAACAATTGATTCTCAATTGTACAAGTTTCTATTTGTAATTCATTATTAACAAACATAAGCCAAAGAACAAATCAAATAATTTGGAAAGTTTTCGTGAAAATCGGCTGTCAGTTAAAAAAAAAATTGCAAAACGTTGTTGCAATTTGTTCGGAAAACGTTATCACCAAATGTGCGATCGATTGCGATTTTTAACCAAAGAGCGTGTCGAAACTGCGGAATATTTAGGAATCAGTGGTTTAGTGGCTGGTGCTATGAAAATTTGTTCAACTTGCCGTCTTCAACTTAGCAAACAGAGTGAAATCAAAAAGCAGGCGGCACTTGCAATTGAAAATGTAATGGATGAAGGTTTGAATTACTTGGAGGCTGGTGGTGAAAACATTGAATCAGAAACTGCGAGCATAGCTGGTGAAATGATTGACAGGGAACAGTTCCTTCGTGACCTTAATAAGCTGCTCCCACGAATAGGAGTTCAACAAATTGAATAAAGAAAAATAAATAGATCGATGTCGTACTGCCGGAATATCATGGATGATATAGCGAAAAATATGGCCAGCAAAATTTTTGGCTTGGTTCCATCCACTCTTCATGAACCAAACACGGAAAGATCTGATACCGATGAAATAGTGGAACAATTAATTGACAAATTTGCCGAAAATTCTGATAAAGAGGAGAAATGGAAAATTATGTCGGTCCACAAATTGAAACTTGCACAATTGAGAATCAGCTGTTGTTGGCATTTCGAATCGTTCAATATACTGAACACAGCTAAAATCTAACTGAAGGAATGTTTTTATCAAAACACTAGTATGCTTTTTGGCATGCATCAAATTGAGTTTTGGTAAACGTAGACAGCAAGTTGAGTTTAGTTGCGTTTTCTCCAGCAAAATTGTACTGGAAACACCAGCGTTTATATTGAGTTCAAGGGCAAAACGCAACTTTGTACTGGAAACGCAAACTAAACTCTCTGTGTAGACATGGCATTAAGTAGACTCGAGGTAGGGCTCATACTTGTCAACCCATACAAATCATTGTAACTTTTATATTGAAGAGCGTCAGAGTAACCATCATAACTTTTTTGTTTTAAGTCCGATTTTAAAAATTTTTTAAACAAAACAAACTAGAATTTCTTTATCTCTAATATGGCAGTCAAAAGTTTGTTTAATCTTATACATATAAAAGTGAATAAAAAAATAGTTTATGTTTTTTAGTATTTTTTTTTTTCGGTTTTTACCAGTTTTCTATACCAAGGTCAAGTGTAAGGTCATCAAAAATTATGAATAAAATATATGTTATAAATATAAACCATTTCCAGAACAAATTTTCGAACATCTTAGCCGTTATGAAATTTATAGGCGATAAAGTGCCTCAAAATGATGAGGTATGTGCACAAAAATTGAAATTGCGAAAATATATATAAAAGCTCCACCATTAAATTGTTTTTGAATTAAAGGCAACAATCATCTTCAAATTTAAAAAGTAAAAAATCAAAACGAAATTATGCTTTTTTTGAGATATTAGCAAATACATCTTTTTTAAATTGGTTGGCAACCCTATCATCTAAAATTTTAAAATAATATATTTTTTCCAGAAAGTTCTTTCCAATACCTTTCCAACGGTTTCTTATTTATAAAAATTGGATAAAAACTGACGTAGATACAATTAATTGAAAATTTCACGATTCTGGCGTTTTCGGACGATTTGCAGAATTGAGAGGTCCATAACTTTTCAACGAATGGCGATAAAAAAAAAAAATAAATGAACTTATATTCTTAGAATTTTAAAAGGAATTTATAGCCCAAAAATAAAACAAATCGAAAGCCATGAGGTCAATTTTTGAAAAAAAGTTTTGCGTTATGCGTGGAATTGGCATGTACTGGAAATTTATTTAAAGCTAAATATTACACTTCTTTTTGTCCAAACACATATTTTTAAATAATATAAAAATGCATAAATCCAACTTAGTTTATTAAATCTCTTTTAATTTTTGCAAAGCAAAACTAACGGTTCTTAAACTTTCTTGGGATGGCAGATATTGCAATAGCCTATAGATGGCATTGATATTCAACTCGATAACGTCTTGAATCAAAAGATATCGGCGTTGTGACAACTAGTACTTGAGACAACGGGGACGACTCTCCCCTATTTGTTTTTGTAGTCTCTCTGCGTTGAGCAAAAAAACAGAAAAAATTGGACCTATGGACTTAGGCGACTTTGATAAGTATCGACTCAATATTGTAATAACAAAAAACTATAAAAAGTAAAACTTAAAACTTAAACTATAAAAAATAAACTAAAAATGTATCAAAATAAAAATCGAAATCAATCTTAATTTGATCAATCAGTAGCTCGTTTCTGTAACTTTTGCGACAAATAGTAACTTTGTCTGACGTCACACTATTTCGTTCCAAAATACTCACTTTTGCGAAAGCTAGTGTTTCTCTATTAATAAGTGAGTAAATATTGCTCTGTGATGAGAAAGATACACAAGCGGTAGGGAATGTATGAAATTGAAGCAATTGACAGAATATTGTGTGTGAAATTTGACGTGGTGTTTATTCCTGGGGTACGGTTTTTGTAGCTTTTCAGATTGAGCACACATGCTGCAAAGGATCTCCTAGTCGAGATAAGCCTTTTTATTCCAATAGGAAAAAGAAATACATATATTCCCAACAGCATTAGACTGTGTGCAGCAATCCATTTTAATGCCACAGCATCCTTTATGAAGGATGTGGGACAAGATTTGGTGTGCCCGTTGAGCAAAACGATGGTGAGCCGCATAATTTACCAAATAGCATATGTTGTGCAAAACAAACTTATGCCAAAATATGTAATATTTCCAATTTCGGCGGAGGAGAAAAATATTGTTAAGCAAAGGTAAAATATAGCGAATTAAACGAACTAATCATTTCAGCACTTGAAAGGACTTTGATGATCAATTCACCTTCTCTTAGATTCTTTGCAGCTGCTAACTTCCCAGGTACTATAGGAGCGATTGATTGCACACAAATCAAAATAAAAAACCTTCAGCAAACATTGATAACTGCTACATTAATCGCAAAGGCTATTTTTCAAAAAATGTGCAGCTTATTTGCGATTTTTTTTTAAAGTGGTCCCTATGGTGCTATTTTGGTTTTTTCGTTATATCTTTGGTGTTTCTTGTTCGATCCGGAAGATTTTATATTTGTGTGTTTGTTGGTGTTATCCAAATATTTTCTGATGTTTTTTTTACCTCAAATGTTTTTTTTCGACTGATTACACAATCGATCTTCGTTCCTACCATATTATCCTGCTTCAAAAAGTCCAACAAATTAAAGCTTTGAAAAAATCATTATAACCATGCACAATGGTCTCACAGACCACTTTTGCTGGCCAAAACCTATATTTTTCACACTCTGTTTTTGTTGCTTTATTGTAGTAATCTAAGAGAAAATATTTCAAACCAAACATAAATGATTTTTTTTTTCTTGTAAATACTCATTTACAGTTAAACAGTAACTCAATAAAGTTGTGCTTTCTGAGAAGAATTGTGAATGAAAAACGTGCGCGTTTATTTCGAAGCTATTGAAATAAATTCTTGCTAAAAATAAACAAAGTTAAAAAAAACTAATATATGCAAAATAAAGCTTATATTAAGTACTTTTATTTTTATATTCTAAACTTTTTAAAATTAGATCTGGAGTAGTGAAAAAATCAGTTGTGTGATGTAACCTATAAAATTATTGTTTTTTTTTTTATTTCTAAAGTTTGTGTTGGCTTGCAAAATTTTGCCCAAGTTTGCCCAGCCTATAACTAAAAAAAAAGAATAATTTGTGATGTAATGAATCTGTTTTATTATGTTTTGTGTTGCGATTTTTTAGAAAAACCATTTTTTTGCAGACAACTTCTGATTCAAAAAGGGCAGATATTTTTCAGAGTTTGGCGAAAAGAGCATATTAGAGATCAAAAACAGTCTTGTGTTAACAATTATTTGCTGGAAAAAAATTGGAATGAAAACATTCATGATGAATTTTCAAAGTATTTGACAAAAAAAGTGCGCAAACTTTTTGAACGCCATATTGGATCCGCCATTTTTAATTTTTCATTTTTTATATCAAATTCGAAATCAGCGACACCGAAAACCCCTTTCTGGAGGTTTTCAGAATTTTGGCCAGAAGTGTTTAGCGAGCCCATTGTGCCATGGGAAGAAGTGAAAGCGAAAAAATGGATCTTAAGAGCACTTCCGACCTATTTTGAAAAGAATAACACTTTGGATCACAGTAATTTTTTTAATTTTCGAAATCGGAAATTCGGATTTAAGATTTAAGATTTTGGATTAAAGGTGGCTGTAGCGGTCACTTCATATCAAAAAGTAAATCGGTCTTTTTCAGTGATCAATAAAATCGAGCTTTAATTCGCACAAAACGTGCAAAAATACTTAATTTAAACAAAATACATTTCCGTAAGCGCGACTTGGACAGAACAAAATTACCAACAAAACGAAATGTGGTGGAATACGCGTTGTTTCTTCAGTATAATTAAAAAGTCAAACGCAGTGCATTCACAGAAAATATATACGACGAAGTTTCAAGATTGTGGCAATGCGCAAAAATACCAATTGTGTCAAGAACCCACATCAACTATAGCAGCACAACTTACACTGAAATGATCGACTGGTCAAGAGTTCAGATCACTGAGCCGCCAGTTTTACAACTAAGACCAACTGTCTGATCTACAGTATTCAGACGAAATTATTAAAATTCCAGGTGAGCACCACAGAAAACATTAGTTAAATAATTGAATGCTGTAATGTTAACATCATAATTTAATCCGTTTGTATCACGTTTTATTTTCGACAGATTATCTTTGCCACTCGCAAAACACGGAGCGTTTCGTTCAAATAGTACATGAGTCGGCCACAGCAGTCACTGACGAAAATCGATTGGGGCAAATTTTCGCGAAACTTGACAGTTACGAGCGTTACAGCCACCTTGAATCCCGAAAAGATTTCGAAAATTAAAAAAAAAATTTTATTTTTATCCAAAGTGTTATTCTTTGCAAAATAGGTCGGAAGTGCTCCTAAAATCCATTTTTTCAATTTCACTTCTTCCCATGGCTATAATGATTTTTTCAAAGCTTTAATTTGTTGGACTTTTTGGAGCAGGATAATATGGTAGGAACGAAGGTCGATTGTGTAATCAGTCGAAAAAAAAAAACATTTGAGGTAAAAAAACATCAGAAAATATTTGGATAACACCAACAAACACACAAATATAAAATCTTCCGGATCGAACAAGAAACACCGAAGATATAACGAAAAAACCAAAATAGAACCATAGGGACCACTTTAAAAAAAAAAAAAATATTTTTTCGAAAATGTCTTTCAAATATCTAACGATTGAGGCGGGGTCAAAGATAGGTTAGTTTGGGTGATACGCTCTAATACTTATATTAGTAAAATTCTGAAAAAATTAAATTTTACAGGAACCATTTCAAGGCAGAATCCTTAAAATTAAAAACAGTGCAAGTGAACCACTCATGCCTAAAAAGGATGACAACAACAAAAACAACAAAGCCAACAGCCATAAAAACAAAACAAGTTGTTATTTAATATTATCAAAACTTGTTATATTATAAAATATTTAATTGTATAAAGAAATTAATACTTAAAAGTTATAAAACAAAAAATGAATAACAATTCATTACAAAAAATAAAGAATATGAAAAATATGAATATTAAAATTTTTACTTGAAAGGTCACTTATTCTTATATGTGAAATTCTTATTATTAAAAAAAGGCACAAAAAACAATATTTATTTTAAATTGGAATCATCGAATTTATTCTTCAGCACATTATTTTGTTCCTTTAAAAGGTTCTCTATGCTGTGAAGCGTCTTCATCACCTCGTTGTGATGATCGTCAACTTTAACTTTGGCCTCTTCGTATACGCTTTTTCCAGCAGTTATAATTTCTGCTTCTACCTCTTCTTCGCTGTTTACGATTAAATCTTCTTCATCAATAGGGAGCTACAACATAAAATAAAAAAGGTCGTTGTTCAATTTGAAATTGGATGAAATACTGTACAAAAGTATATCATTTTTTTGAGTTCTTTAAACTTACCTCCAACAATATAAGATACGATATCCTCCCTCTGGGGTAGAGTTATCGCCTTCCACCGCGTCTATGGGTAAAAATTGTAGGGCTTCCTGGTTCAATGTATCCATTGGCTTCGGAGTATATTGTTTATAGTATATTGTTTTTTCACCGACGACTTCGAATCAGCCCAGCTCTGCAAGCATAGTAAATATATCTTTATCTTAAAAATAATCCTTATTTAAATATTTTTAAGTAAATATGACCATATTAATCATTTAGTTTATAAAATTACTTATTTAATATATAAAATAAAATGTTTGTCTGTCTTTTTGGCTGTCTGTCTGTCTGTTCCGTATAGGCTTGCGCACCGTTTATCCGATTGAGCTGAAATTTGAACACCATAATAACTTATAATTTCAATGGACTGATATGGACAATGAACTCCTTTACTGATTTCCATGAAATTTGGTATGAAGGTTCAACTGCACCCAAGATAAAACATATAATATTCAAAGACTTCCGCAAGAGGGCGCTTTAAGTAATGCATTTTTAAGGCTCAATAACCCCTAAGTGACTTAAATTGAGGCTATTTAAATTTCAGAAAACTTCCGTAAGAGGGCGCTTTTTGCGCCTCTTTTGCGGTTCAAAACAGATGAACTGATTTCGATAAAACTTGGTAAGCATTCGTATCTGTTATTGAATAGATCAAGACAAAAATCAAGGAATAAGTCGAAGGCAAACGAAGTCAAGAACCAAAGCCCAAATACTAACGAAAAATAAAATGAAGTTTAACGAAGACAATCCTTAAATCGAATTGATCAATTGTTAATTGAGAAAATTTAACATTTCAGGCCTATTAAGGTAGCAGTGATAGATTTTAGTTCTGACCGTCACTTTTGGTGGTTTAAATGGATACTTGGGCGAAAAGTGTATCCAAAAAAAATACGCCACCATCGTATAGCGAAGCGGGTGGTCCCAGAATGGTTTCAACCCATTCGTAAAGAATTATCACCCTTGGGTCCGGCACTGTTTTAGGATCTTAACGTGGCTCTACTTCATTTGGGGCAGTTGTTTGTAGAACAACCAGATGCAGTAGTTTAATTGCTACCACCGCTATTACCATTACGACCACGTCCAGTGCCACTATTTTACTCTTAGCATTGCCAGTAGTACTACCTCTCCACAAGTTGATGGCTGTAAGTTGTATTAAATAAAAGTCACATTTTTTATACGTACTTTTTTCCACTGATCGGCCTTTTTTCAAGATCCTCCCATCCCATTGAATTCATCTGCGATAGCGTTCCACGCCAGATTCAAGTCTTTCTGCTCTGTTGAAGAGCATATTAATAAATCAGCCACGTGGCAATCAGCTGTTCAGCTGGATAAAATCACTTAATGAAAATGAGAAGCTTGCGTAGGTGTTGCCACAGTTGCCAATTACACAAAATTAAATCTTTTTCGGAATATAAGTAATTATATATTATGTAAGCTCACAATTGTAAGGTGTTTTAAAAATGGGGCGATAAGCGTATACGGGTTAATCCGGTTGCTTAATGCATTGATACAAATTTGATCAGGGAATAAATCTCATTTATAAAATATTTAAGTTTATATCTTCAATAATTTTTACATTGTTATGCTTATTATATTGTGTACATTAAATATTTATAGTCTACATGAAAAAATTGAAGTTGATACCTTGTACCGGGAACAAATATAAGTAACTACTTCATTGAAATCGACAATAGCACAATCAAGCAAAAATTGTTCTCACCTTAGAAGAACACAGTGACAACTTCAGCCAATTCGAGTCGCTTATATTAGTTTACAGAAACACTTCGGCTATTGAATTCCTACGAAAATAGAATTGAAACAAGCGAAATGAGTCACCGACTTTTCTCATTTTATTACTGAGACGGTACAAGTGAGAATGACGTCATTATGACGTCAAAGTGAGAAAACATGGTGAGAACTGCGGCGACAAAAGTTACAGAAACGAGCTACAGAAGTAAATTTGACGAAATACTCTCACCAATTGAGCTTGCTGCATGGGAAAGCATTAAAGAAGTCATTTACAGTTTTCTTGGTAAAAATCGTTCTCCTTCTGCTCTAATATACGGTAATTCCAAGCTAAGTGCTTTTGAAAAACTAGGTATTCATATGTCAGTTGGCTACAGAATCCAATGATCATGGTGAACGATTTCATCAGACATGTGCACCTATTGAAGAACGCTATAAAAACAAAAAGTATTCATTCTTTTATATTTTATTTTATTTTATTTATTTTTTATTTTATTTTATTTAAATTCATCTACTGGGTTCAATTCACCTACAGATATAACTTAACCTACTTAACTTTAATAATTAAACTTTACATGATAAGATCAATAAGCAAATATGTTAGCATTGAATCAATCATTGAGAATATTATAGAGATTGTTTAAAAATATGTTTCTATTTAATTCGAAATTCACATGACTGTTGATGGAATTGAACAGAGTAAGGCATCTTGAAATTGGTTCATTCAAACCATAGTTAGAACTATGGGATTGTGGAAAAAATAAATTTCTAATTCGCAGGTTTTTCTGCGGCGCATAAAAGTTCATTAGAGCTAACAACTCAGGTGAATCAATTTTATTGTCGAGAATATCTCACATCGCGATTCGTACGAGGGCATATTCTCACCAGAAAAACTGCGACGAAGTGCAAATTTAGTAAAGCGCTTTTGTATTTTTTCAATTCTTTTTACCGTTATCTCATAGAAGGGATGCCAAATAATGTTGGCATATTCTAGTGTCGGTCGAACTAACGAGACGAATAAAGATTTTAAGGTTTTTTGGTCATAAAATTCCTTCGAGTTCCTGATGACAAAACCAAGAAGAGAATTTGCCTTAGAGACCATATAATCCATATGCGCGTCAAACGATAGTTTAGCATCTATAAGAACGCCTAGGTCTTTAACGAAGCTATCTCTTTGAAAAAAACAATTTAGGTCGTAGTTGTAGTCATAAATGATAGTCGATTGTTTACGTGAGCAAGTAAGAATTTTACATTTGCTGAAATTGAGATGTAAGTCATTTTGATTGCACCACGTCGTTAAAGAATTTATGTCTTCTTGACAACAGTCATGTGAATTTTTTACAGTTGCAAACAGTTTTAGGTCGTCGGCATATAGCAAAAAGTTACATGACTTAAAGACACAAGTAATATCATTAACAAATAATAGAAAGAGCAGAGGCCCTGGGTGACTTCCCTGGGGAACGCCGGAGTTAGTTGTTATGGTTCTGGAATAACTTTCCTTCACCTTGATAAGTAGCTGTCTATTGGAGAGATAAGATTTAATCCAAATAAGTAAATTTGAATGAATACCCAGCTTTTTAAGCTTTTTTAATAATAGCGTATGGTTTAGGCTGTCAAAAGCTTTAACAAAATCAGTATATAAGACGTCTACCTGAAACCCAGCTTCCATAGCACATAACGAATGATTTGTAAAAGACGCTATGTTTGTTGTGACAGACCTACCTGGGAAAAAACCATACTGCTTCGTAGATATTATATTTTTAAATTCGTAAAAAAGCCGTTTGTGAACAATTTTATCGAGTAATTTCGGTATTGCTGAGAGTTTGACAATGGGCCTGTAATTCGTAACAAGCCCTCTCTGACCCGATTTGTGAATGGGCGAAATAAATGATATTTTCCAGTCGTCTAGAAAAACACCTGATATTATTGATTTATTAAATATTAAGGTAAGGCAATTCTTAAGAAAAGTCGGGGGTAAAAGATCATAGCCTGCACCTTTATTGCAATCTAGAGCATTAATCTCGTTTAAAACCTCGTCATCAGAAATAGTTATGTTACCGATACTAACGGAACTTGGTATGCTTGAAAAATCGTATCTGTTATTTGTAGTGCAAGAGCCATCGAAAATACTTCCAAAAAAATCTGCAAATAGTTCACATATATCATTATTATTGTTAGCGATTTTACCTTGATATTCCATCGAATTTGGTATACCGGACGACTTTCGTTTTGAGTTAATAAAAACCCAAAAGCATTTAGCATTTGCTTTCCATATTATAGATATACTGTTTGTGAAGAAAATTCGAAAGGAATTCGAATTCTCTTCTACGAAGAAGAAATTCGTTCTTGTCTTCTGACAGATTCGTTTTTTTATACCTTTTATGGGCTTTATTTCTTACATTTTTTAAATGAAGAAGCCTCTTGTTGTACCAAGGAAGATTAAATTTGCGACTTTCTCTTTTGACTGGCACATATAGACGAAGAGCTTCATTAATATGTATTTTAAATGTTGAGTACATTGCGAACATATCTTTCGTTTCGAATGCTAACTCCCAATTTATAGAGAAAAAATAATTGTGGCTGTAATTGGCTTTGCTAAAATTATAAGAAAGCTCAGAGTTAAGTTCTGGTAAACTGTTTACTTTACAAAAATATAAATTGAGCATAAGAGCTTTATGGTGCACTGTTTCTGGAGTAAGTGGCATGTTATATGTATTAATTTTAAAACGAGAATCGTTATTAACGAAAATCAAGTCTAAAATCCGATTTAAATCATTTTTAAAATTATTGATTTGAAAAAGATTCAGAGCATATAGCGTGTCTTAAAAAAGACTCTCGACTTCTTTCTTTACGTTAAAAGGAAGATACATTTGATCGTCAAAGCTAAAGATCCATTCCAAGTCACCCAGATTGAAGTCACCTAGAAAACAAGGGGTTTGATGATCATTTAAAGAATTTGCAATGTGACTAATATTAAATAAATGATCGCTATATTTCTATACTACTATTTGGTGGTATATAACTTTTTATAAGAACTACTTCATTTAAAATACAGGACGAACTATTGTTGACTGAAACAGCGACGCACAGTTGTTCAATATAGTAGGAATTTCGGGGAAGTTGAATTTCTCTGCTAGCATGGCTAGTAGATACGGCGATCAAGACGCCACCTCCTCTTGACATTCCAGAAAGAGATGAGCGATCTTTGCGATATAATTCGTACCCGGCGTCGAACAATTCGTTGGATAAGAACTGAGGAGTGAGCCACGTTTCAACTAGCGCAATGACGTCGAAGTCGTGGCTTGAAGCTGAGTTGTACAGCAATTGAGTTTTAGTTCTGAGGCCCCCGGCATTGTGGAAGTATAATGAGAGCTCGATATCTTGTTGATTTTTATTTTCACTGTGGGCAGCGTGTGAAGTTTGAAATTCATGGTTTATCGGCGCATGAGGAGAAATGTGTTTTATCTGCTTGAATTCCCTCTCTGCGTAAATCGAAAAGGGCATACCTTGACACCTGCTGGCCATAAAGATGGTTTAAGAAGCTCTTCATAATATGAAGAGAGAACGCCAAGTTTAAAGCCTACTCTTTGCATTGAGTGAATATCGACGTCTCTCTTTACTAGCATATTACATGTTAGGTGTTGCTTATCAACAGGAGAGTGCTTTATTATAAAATCGATTAAGCTTTCAGCAGAGACTGTTGGTTTAAACGATGAAATGTGTAGCCACTTAAACGAGTCAGTGACATCGAGCTCAGTGTTTACATTTTCACCTATTATTGAATCGTCTATTTTGGTGCGTTTTGTATTTCGCTTTGTTCTTCGCCTTCTGTTTGTAGCTTTTTTCCACCCAGAGTTCGGTTCCACGAGAGCTTCGGCAGTCGTGGCAGAGTGAGATGGAGCAACAAGTGTTTCGTTTTCATGATTAACAGCAGCAGCATGCGGAGCAACGTCAGCGAGCACAGCGCCAGCAGCGGCAGCAGCATAAGATGTGCATGACGAATGAGAGGAGACGGACGATCCAGCGAAAACAATAGATGGCACGGTGTTTGATGTTAAGCTGCACTGTGAAGCAGCGATCGGGGTGATGGGAGCAGCTTTAGTAGTATTGGCAGAAGTTACAGTCTCAGCAACAACAAGCTTGTTTCTCTTTGGTGCAGATTTCGATGCGTTAGAAAGACTGTTAGTATTGCCTATGTTAGAGGTGTGTGAAGTAGATGGCGAATTAGAAAAATTGTTTAATGTTGCACTCAATTTACGAGAAGGGTCAACAACCTTAGGCTTCGATCGTGCTATTATTGAGTTCGCTGCAATTTCTGCTGGATTTGGTTTAGATTTATTAAGAGAGTTCATGACCATTTCATGATTTGGGCAAAATATTGGTTTGCCGATTAGCTTCTTTGCACTGATTAGAATGTTGCATGCTTCTTCTATCTTAGAAACGTTCAAGCATATAGATTTTGTTAAAAGACAGTCACATTTATAACAAAAATTCGAGTTAAACATCAATAATTCATAAGTGATATCGTTAATATTAGCGCACTTGGCATGTACTTTCATGCAGCACAGCTCGCATGATACAAAGTCATTGGTCAGAAACTGAACCGCGCACTTAGAACAATGATTCATCCCCAAGAATAGATAAACGTCGTAGGCGGAGCACAGCGTCGAGGAGGCGAGAAGACAAACAAAGTACGTCTGCGCGCAGCGATGATCTAAACTGAACTTATAGTTGAATTATTCTGGACATTTTTCGTTTGATATCGATATAGAATTGCCTAAAGCTAAAAAAACAATATAACAAATAAATGGTTGCATAATAACCCAAATGTGCACTCATCTCTTTATGCGTTCGATTCGCCAGCCTATACTCAATTTATGTAGCTTATATCAAAATTTGTATGAGAAAACAACAACACAGCCTCCAGCTAGTTGACGATAGAGAAAGTCAACCACCGATTGAGTTGAGTAAAGTTGCGTTGCCAAGTTCTTATTTTTTAGTTGGTTTGTGTACGGAATAGGGTGAAATGTTATAGATTCTGCCAAAATGTGATGTGAGTACAAAAACAAAATTAAATTCCTTCAAGAAGTCAACTGTTTTATTTTCAAAGTATTGCTTATGTCGATTGATTTATTGACAGGTAAAAAATTTTAATTTATTTATTGATGTGGTCGTCATAACAAAAGTACTGCCAAATAAAAGTAAAATGAGTAGACGTTTTTTTCACAAGTGAGTTGAGCACTGGCGAATCGAACACAGCTTTTTTAGAATGTAAAGCTTTCCTTTGTAAGATGACTTGTAGTGAAATTTTATTTTCATACAAACTAGTCCTCTCATATGCGATTTTGTGGGGAATTTAAGCACAAATTCTGAATAAGTTCGAAATTAACCCTAAAACAGATTGTTAGGTTTTACTTATTTCTGGCGTTCAAGTTGAATTTTGAGCTTTGGTGTGTTCAAAAACTAATGGTAAAATTTCGTGGGAAATGTTTTTGTGCAACACATTAACTCCCTACAGCCGTGTTTAATGGGTATTTTTTGCCCCTTTGTGAAAAAAGGACAAAATACACTCTTACACTGAAGAGCTAAAGAGTTTAAATGTTCTACAAAAATGTTTCCCGTAGTTTTTACATAAAACTTCCAAATACATACTTTAGCTTAAACGTAAGGGTGACATGGTTTCCTAATACGATTCACCATAAGAACTTGCAAAAAGGGGGAAAATTAAAACCCCCCTAAAATAAAACTTAAATAAACCCCTGCATAAAACTAAAATAAAACTCAGAGAAAATTCTTTTATAGTCTGAACATTTTAAATTTTCACTTTTTTATCATATATCCACGGTAGCATAGTTATAAATTTTTTTTATATCTCTTAAAAAATATATAATTTTTGTATAGATTGATTCAAAAATGTGAAGTAAGATTTATCGACAATTATTACCGAATTCTAAAACGGAAATAGTGAACAATTTTATAATTAATAGATTTTTGGGGATTAACTCACTTTTGCACAAGTCAAAATTTTATTTGCTTAAAATTCCTTGATTGTAGAAAGTCCTGCCTTCCAAAAAATTTCAAGATATACTTCAAATTTTAAATTTAGCGGAATTTGTAAAGTTGTGTGTTAGTTCACTACGGACAAAAGAACCGGTTCAAAACCTATCACGTGTTAGGTTCCAAAGTGATAGGACCGGTCCCAATTCTGACACTAACATATGAAACCAACCGGGCCCTTTTACATGGCGTAGTCATTGGCAGGCGGAAATTAACACCGGCTAGATACTTTTGGACTAATCTTAGAACCGGTTCAAAAATATATCGGAAAGTGTCAATTACCACCTCATAGATACCTTTGGACCTAATCAGTAGCCAGTCTATTTATAGAACACGGTACACTTATGCGCTCGTTGTTAATGAAATTGAAGCAATGTTTTGGAAATTCATGTTTAGCCGAGTTTGCTAGCGTTCACGTTTAGCATTCGACTGACCTGGGTTCAATACCCGGCAAAACAAAAAAAATTTTTATATATAAAATATTTTGATTTAAATAACGAAATTTAAAATTTTTTTAAGGTGTTAAGCTAACTTATTTTGAAGGTTATTTTTGATTAAGCAGTTAAATGAAACAGAATTAGAATTAATATTATTAAATTAAAATTGTTGTAGTTACACATCCAGGGTACGAACTCACGTTCACCGCGTGACAGTCTAGCGCACTTCCACTGAGCTATTGATAACGATAAGATAAATATAGAAAAACACATTCATAAACTATTAGTCCCATTCTAAGTTATAACGAGTTCTAATTAAACCTGTCACAGGACAGGTCACTTTATGGCAATTGACCCTGCTTTCACCGAAGGGTTACTTAATTATATTTCATATTATACGAAATATATTAATATCGATAGGATTATTTTTATAAATTGAATACAAAGAATTAAAATATATACTGATTCCCACTTTAACAAACTAATCATAACATTAAAAAAATATATAAAAAAAATTATATTAATTACTTGATACCTTTTAAACATTACACTTATTAGGCTAACAGCCCTATTCTGACAGCTTAACTAAGCTCACCATATTAACAAAATAGTTAATATTAACACCTTGTTAAGGTTTCGTATTCTGGCGAAAAATTGAAAGCTTTTTTCTTCACAATTTTGTTAATGACAGAAAGTATCTTAACAACTGGTGACATATACGTGTTAAGCTAGAGATTTGGAGTGAAAACAACAAAATATTAAATTGAAATATAATAAACAGTAAAACAATGGAAGACTTTTTACTTATTTTAAGTGTCGATAGTGAAGAAGATAATTGAATCCAAAAATTGAAAAAATTTAAAATTGAAAACACCTTCGAAATTAAATTAATTAATTTTCCTTAAGTGACAAGGTATTTGTTAAAAATTTTGACTTGGGAAGTCTCTTTGCTGGCATCTTATTGAGGAACTATCCCAATACGACACACAAATCACAACTTTGCCGCTTTCTGTGAGAGTTGTGACTGGGCTTCACTTTTTTGGACATGGTTCCTACCAAAAATGTGTTGGCAATCATTGCGTCCAGCCAATGAGCCAATCTTCAGTTTCCTGCACTTTGTATGAAATAGCAAAACTAATTATTCACGTCAAAAAGGATGAAGTGTAGTTTCCAATAAGTTTGGAAGAGCAAGCAACAGTTAAAACAGGGTATTTTGAATGCAACTTTTTTAATATAAATGATTTTTCTTATTTGGAATATTTGTTTTTACTTATTTATCTCTTAGATTCTATTGAAGCTTTGGCATTAAGAGCACAATAGGTTGCATTGATTGCACTCATGTGGCAATTATTTGCCATCTGTGAACAATGTTGAGACACTCTTAAATCTGTATATGAACAGAAAAGGATATTACACCATTAATGTTGAAGCGGTAAGTCTACATTCCAAATATGTTTCAGCAATATATTTATGTTTTAAATGAATTTTTCCATTTCCGATTTGCGATCATCGATTAGTATTTACATCCGTAAATGCTAAATTTCCCGGTTCTTGCCAAGATTCGGGTATATGAACGACTGGTTAGGACCCACTTGAAAAGAAACCACAGCTTCCAACACGACACATAGCTCTTGAGTGATCAAGGCTACCCTCTCGAACCTTGGCTTCTTACACCATAAGCTGAGACCCATGGAGCTAAAGAAATTAAATATAATAAGCTTCATCTAAAAAGCCGAAATACGGTAGAAAGGGCGTTTGGAGTATTGAAGTCACTCCAATAGTCAGATATTTGTCCAAGCATTGCATTCTGCATTATTCTCATGTGAGGGCAGCAAACATAATAAATGCTTATGCAATTTTGCTCAACATCGCAATGAAGGCAGGAGCGCCTGCAGATATCGAAGACAACGAAGAATAAGACTATGTTGAGCCAGATATTATTTTTAGTGGGAGAAGCAATTCAAGAGGCACCAACCACTTAAGGGATGGAGAAAGAGCTCGCAGCAGATACGTGTCCACACTTTAACCATCCATCACTAACCTTAGGGTAGAATCCACCCAATCACAGTTTCTATGCAAGATTTTTCATATTCAACTAATTTTTATTTTCTTGTATTACATAAAATAAAAACAATTTTTTTTATAAAAAACATTTTAAAATGGTAAAACTAATTTTCAATTTATTTAAAAGAAACACTTTTCTTAGGTTAAAGCAATTATATAATTATTACTGCAAATTTCTTATGTGGGTATATAACACCCGCAGTTAGTTGTGACGTAACTCTGCCATAGGTTAGCGATACAGGGTTAATAAAGCAAACATTTGTTATATTGTTTAATTTATTGTTCTTTACTACATATCAAAATCATTAAAAGTAAATAAATATTGAAAATAAGAACCTTTGCAAAAAAACCTATACGAAAATGTACGGCCTTTAAAAATGTCTTTAAACCTGATCGCAGCGCCACCTACCGGGTCTAACTGTATGTCAAACCATCATCATCGGCTCAGCCGTTTAGAAGTAGTTCGGTACGGTTCATACAGAAAAATTATATGTATATATGTTAAGATATATTTGATTCAAAAATTTGCACAAGTACATTATTAAATCAAATGCAACTTACAGCTTTGGAAGCCTTTGTAAATCTTTCTAATGCTATTGAACTGCAATTGTGTTTTTTTTATTTATTTCTAATTTAATTCGTTCCATAGCAGTGGCAAGTTTTTTAAGGTCTTGCAAAGCAGCAAAGTGCACTTGGAGAATTTGCTCATCTCTCTGTTCTATGCTCTGCATCACCACAGCGAAGATGTCCTGCTGGGTCCTGGCAAGTAAATACCTCCCTTGGTTCACAGCCGCTGATGAACTCAACCCCTGGTTGAAATGAGATGGTCTGGCCTCTATACTCACGGCTGTAGGCGAACCAGGCCACACACCTATGGCCGCTGGTGAGCTGCCTCGAAAACTACCGGCTGCTGGCGAACCAACAGCCGCTGGTGAGCTGCCCTCAAAAGGTGCGATTGCTGAGGAATCATTCCACATGCCAATGGCCGCTGATGTGTTGGCAAAATTTTCAGCGGCTGGCGAATACATAGTCACACAATTGGCTGCTCGTGAAATTGTCCTAAAATTCAGACCTTGGGAATCATTGCTTACGGCAATGGCGGCGTGTGATTCAGAACCAGGGGCGCAACCAGGAATTTTTTTGGGGGGGTTTTATCAAATGTTCATATATGAAAACAATTTTACGTAATTATAGCGCCTGTGATGTAGCGGTTAATGCGTAGGATTTTTGCACCAATGGTTCCTTGTTTAAACTTCAAGCAGGGCGAGCTACATATTTTTTTCAAAGGCTTCATATCACAGCAATAAGTGTCAACAATATTTAAACAAAGCATATGTTTACTTATTTTGTTTTCTCAATAAAGGGTAATTTTTTGCTATTTGTTTTTTCAGTGTACATTTTTTGACACCTCACGCGTGATTCGTAACATGTGGCAAAGCCAAAAATGCTCAGTTAGGTTTGCCATTTTACCATAAATAGACTTACAAACCAACAGCTCTTGCAAATCATTGACATTTTTTTATAAAATTGTGTGCTCTGAGAGAAATGTGTTTCGCTAATAACGTTCATTTTATTATAAGATTGTCATAATCGACCTACCGAGCAGGCCATTCAAGGTATCGTGGCCAAATTTCGCAACAATTTCACTTGATTCGACATCAATCCACCAACCCATATGAAGAGAGTGCCGAGTACCGAGAGAATATTGCTGCTGTTTCGGCCAGTGTCAATTACGAACGCGATTTGCGATTCGTCGCCGTTCTCAACAATTGGGCTTGTGTTATCCGACCACCTGGAACATTTTACGTAAGGACCCTCATATGAAACTATATAAAGCCAGGTTCTTACGACAAAGTAAATTTTTTGGGGAATGGGCCTTAGAAAAGTTGGATGAAGATCCACTTTTTTATTAAAAAATTGTCAGCAGTGGCGAAGCTTATTTTTGGCTCAATAGGTACGTCAACAAACAGAATTGCCGACTTTGGCTTGAAGAGCAACCAGAGGCAGTTTAAGAGCTGCCAATGCATTCTGAAAAATGCTCTGTTTGGTGCGGTTTGTTTGCCGGCGGCATCCCTGAACAGTTATTTTTCAGAAATAATGAAAATCGCAACCTAACAGCCATTGGAACAAGGTACCGTGTCTCAAAACGGAAGAGATGGATTTGTGGTTTCAACAAGTCGGTTCCACATGCCACTCAGTGCGAGATACCGTAGGCCTATTTTGAGGCGAGGTTGGTGAGCGATTAAATTCGCGTTTTGAAGCAGTCCAATGGCCGCCACGATCATGCGATTTTACCCCTCTAGACTGTTGGGCTAGTTGAAGTCTCTCGTATACAGAGACAAGCTAGCCATAATTGCAGCCCTTGAAGAGATATCGGCCGTAATGCTCCCTTTGTACTGCCGTTTTACGACTTGTTTTTATATTTTGAGTTGAGTCCCTCATCACATAAATAACCGATGAAATTTACTCCAAAATCCTTATTTTATATCAAAATTTTTTCAACACGTACATACTAAGCCAAATTCTTTGTGGGAATCAAGTATCCAGTGAAGCCAGATGATCAGTTCCTAAATAATTCCGATTGGTTTCCGAAACTGGTGAAAAATATCTTATAATTCATAATTTCCGTAGGATTTTCAAAATCTGTTTCATGAAAATCCCTCTTTGGATAAGTGTCGTGAAGACATATCGTTAAAAAAGATAGTATTTCGATAGAAGCCAGCATTTGCTAATTCATGCTTATTAGTATAACTTTAATACATCACTGGACAAAAACGGGTGAACAGAAAAAAATCGGATAGTATTTTGCAATTTAGGGAAATTTGTATAAAACAGATTCGGGATATATAAATTTTATGAAAATTATGAATTGTGAATTGTAAATGTAAATGTTATGAATCGTGAATTTTTTCAATAGTCAAGTCTTGTTTTCAAAAGTCAATCGGAATTATTTCCTACAGAGTTTGGGTAAGTTTTTGTTTAAAAAAATTACGACAAAAAAGGACGAAAAAGGACGAATTCCTTTAATTATTTCGCTGGACTCAACCTATTGTCATCAAATTCAAGCTTTATTATTTTGTCTTTCTTTTGAATAAAGTTTTTCCCAAACATTTCAGCTGCCTTAGTGGATTCCATGCTAAAAGCTGAAATGATAACTCAAATCGAAGTCTTGGCAACAACCCCGCAAGTAGACAGAAACAGAACTTAACAAAAATTAAACAACAACTGAAATTATGAATCATCAACTTTCGAATTGAAATATACATTTGGGGTTTTCACTCATCTGATAAGACGTGTGATTACTTTTTATATTACTCTATTATAAATTAAATTTAATTAAATTTGAATCATCAACTTTCGAATTGAAATATACATTTGGGGTTTTCACTCATCTGATAAGACGTGTGATTACTTTTTATATTACTCTATTATAAATTAAATTTAAATTATATATTTATATATTTTTGATATCATAACTAGTTACATTTTTGGTTATTTTTACTTTGCCTGTATTCTTAAAGCGGCGCTTCCTGGAACGCCCTCAACAGCAGCAGTTTAGAATGTGCTCAATGCACGCTCCTCCAATTCTTTTATGACTCGGATGCTGCACGGGCCACCACCAGTCAGCTGCTGATCGCTCTTCATTTTTCGTGCTCTAGCACGCAGCTGGCTTTTCCATACGCCTAAATTCTGTTAAAAAATATTAACTTTATTAAAGGCACAAAATAATATATATATTTTACTTGACTATTTCTCGCCACAAATCTTGCACGCTAATCGGCGAACGTTGGTTATTTTTCCCGGCCAAATGTTGGGGATGCTGTTGGCAAAACCCTATGCGAGCCCCGACCACTATTAATTCGTAGGGCAAGCTTATTTAGCCGTATGCAATGTTTAATATATGATATTTTCAATACTAATGTAGACAAAATATGCAAACCTATTTTTTCTTTAAGATCAATTTATTCTCTTAATTTTAGAAAACAAATGTTTGTTGCAGGCATGCACGTTAACGTTAATTTTAACTGTAACCGAAATATGTTTTTTGTTTCGTTGAAACGAAATAAAACAAAAACGTTAATTCAAAAAACCAAAAAATATTTATTTCGTTTCGGAGAAAAAGATATAAAATTTTTCGTTTTTTTCCCAATCAACCGTTGAAAATAACGTTAATTTCAACAAAAAAATTTCGTTTTTTTGTATCAGAAGAAATTTTTTTAGCATAGGAGAAAATTATAGAAAATTTTTCGTTTTTCAGCGAAACGAAATTTGATTTGATAAATTTTTAACGTTATTTAAAAAACGAAATAATTTTGATAATTTATTTTTCGGCCTCAACGAAACGAAAAATATTTTGTTGATTTCGTTGTGCATGTCTGGTTTGTTGTACTTCAACAACAACAACAACAACAGAATTTATTTCTTTGAATGCTTTGCTTAACTGATAAAAAAAATTTGACCAGTATTAATTCGTACGCTTAGCGTAGAATTGAAAGAAGATAAAAACAAAAGCAAAACAAAAATAAAAACAGTTATGCAATGCAGAATGTCAGAAATGAGTTATTCAAATTATTCAAAGTTTCCCAACGATGGCACGTGGTAAGCCGATTTGCAAAGAAATAAGAACTTTAGTCCTGGATTATTATAAATCTGGGAACACTTTTGGTGAAATAGCCAAGCAATTAAATCTGGCTAAGTCGTCCGTTCAAGGGATAGTAACAAATTTTAAGAAAACTGGCAATATTGAAAATAATATCGCTAATAGAGGCTGAACATCGGCAATAACAGCACGTGATAGAAGAGCCCTGGCGACGATTTTGAAGGCTGATCGTCGCCAAAGTTTGAGAAATGTAGCATCCGAATGGTCTAGTAAAATCGGAAAAAGATTTAAACGTGAGTGGACGCGCCTGCAGTTACGCGATATTGGATATAAGTTCTATAAGGTATGTATAGGGATTATCTATGTTACATACTCTATATCTTGAATTACGCTTAGGCCAAGGAAAAACCATTGCTTACGCTTCGCCAAAAGAAGAAGCGTTTACAATGGTGTCGAGAACGGATGACTTGGACTCAAAGGGAATGGAACTCCATCATATTTAGCGATGAATCTAAATTTGATGTGAGTGTCGGTAATGCGCGAAGGAGAGTTATCCGTTACAAAACTGAAGTATACCATGAAGACTGTCTTAAAAGGACGGTAAAGTTCCCAGCAAGCATTATGGTCTGGGGTTGTATGTCTGCCAAAGGGGTAGTACAACTGCACTTTATCGATGGGATGGTCAACGCTGAAAAATATATTACCATTCTTGAAGAAAGTTTGTTACCATCAATACCAAAACTGGCTGACTGTGGTGAATACACGTTTCAACAGGATGGAGCATCTTCTCATACTGCCAAACGAACAAAATCATGGCTGCAGTATAAGGAAATTGGGGTCTTAGATTGGCCATCAAATAGTCCGAACCTAAGCCCAATCGAGAATATATGGGGAATAATGAAAATACACATAAAAAATGAGCCTCAAAGAACCCTTTCTGATTTAAAAACAAAATTCAAGATATGTGGGATTCTATTTCAGCAGAACAATGCCAGAATTTGTTAAAATCTATGCCAAAGCGTTGTAAATGTGTTGTTAAGGCAAAAGGCGATGTTATTCAATATTAATATTGAAAAAAAATTAAATGTTTAATAAAATAAAAAATATTCAACGCACCGTACGAATTACTACTGGTCAAATTTTTTTATCAGTTAAGCAAAGCATTCAAAGAAATAAATTTTGTTGAAGTACAACAAACATTTTTTTTCTAAAATTAAGAGAATAAATTGATCTTAAAGAAAAAATAGGTTTGCATATTTTGTCTACATTAGTATTGAAAATATCATATGTTAAACATTGCATACGGCTAAAAAAGCTTGTCGTACGAATTAATAGTGGTCGGGGCTCGTATAAAAGAAGCTGCTCCTGCGTGATACGCTCGAACTTCGGTCGACTACAAAATAGCAATTAATATTTAAAAATAAAAAAAAGTAATAAAAACAAACAGCTGATGTTTGACAGCTTTTTTAAACTTTGAAATTGTAAATGATTCGTAAGAATTCGAAAATTTACATTGCAAAACAAGAACATTAAGAAGGGCTTCTTGACAACGCCTTGTTAAGTTAATAAGCAGAATAGGGCGGTTAGTATAACTAAGGTGACCATGACCACTTTCAGGCTGTCTGTCCCGCTGTTGTGTGCGTTCTCCGTCGAAACCACCTCTGTTGTGTAACGTCGTTATATTACGTGTTACATCGCAATATGTATACTCACCAAATAATCCTTTCTTGAACTGGTGGTACCTGATAGTTTTATTATTATTATTATTATTATTATTATTATTATTATTATTATTATTATTATTATTATTATTATTATTATTATAATTATAAATATAATTATTATTATTATTATTATTTTAATTATTATTATTATTATTATTATTATTATTATTATTATTATTATTATTATTATTATTATTATTATTATTATTATTATTATTATTATTATTATTATTATTATTATTATTATTATTATTATTATTATTATTATTATTATTATTATTATTATTATTATTATTATTATTATTTTTATTATTATTATTATTATTATTATTATTATTATTATTATTGTTTTTATTATTATTATTATTATTATTATTATTATTATTTTTATTATTATTATTATTATTATTATTATTATTATTATTATTATTATTATTATTATTATTATTATTATAATTATTATTATTATTATTATTATTATTATTATTTTTATTATAATTATTATTATTATTATTATTATTATTATTATTATTATTATTATTATTATTATTATTATAATTATTATTATTATTATTATTATTATTATTATTATTATTATTATTATTATTATTATTATTATTATTATTATTATTATTATTATTATTATTATTATTATTATTATTATTATTATTATTATTATTATTATTATTATTATTATTATTATTATTATTATTATTATTATTATTATTATTATTATTATTATTATTATTATTATTATTATTATTATTATTATTATTATTATTATTATCATTATTATTATTATTATTATTATTCATTATTATTATTATTATTATTATTATTATTATAGTTATCACCTTGCATTCCGCAGCCATCAGGTTATCACCCTGCGTGACGCAAGCAGCGAATACACGCGCCGTAATCGGACCCTACCAACCTGTGGGAACCTGCAATTCAGCATATTCCCTGTGCTGCGGGCAAATAGAGTATTTTTAGGTAGCAAGTAAGAAGAAGCATTGTTAGCAATTTAAGTCTTCGCTTTAAGTTTGAAAAGATAAAATAGTTAGTTCTTCCTAGACGTCGAAGTGATTCGGTCTTTCAAATAAACAATTATACAAATCAAAGAGGTGTTTAATTTATTGAATGGCCCGTTGGGCATTGGCTAGCATTGGGCTAGCCAATGCGGCCAATGAAATTATTTTTTTGGGACTCCAAATAAGGAGATCCTTAACTGGCGCCCGAGCAGGGACCCGCTTCGAAAAAAACAGAAGCGGGTATCCTCGAAAAAATTCTGTCGTGATAAGTAATGATTCAGTGTGGCTGTGATAAATTAAATAGTGAAAATATAAATCAAATCAAACTCTAAAGTGTTCTAAATAACTAAAAAAGAAAACAAACCGGCTGCGATTCACCACCGAAAGGGGGACCCTCCAGCCGAATCAAAAAAAATATTTTTTAAATTTAAAAACGCTAGCTGCGATTCCGAACTCCGGACCCTCCAGTTGGTTAAGTATAACGAAATTATTAAAATAAAATATGGGAGGAAAAAACGCCTACTGTGTAAATAAAAAAAAGGGAGAAATCCTCATTAACACTGCCACACTGAGTTAAGAAATCACCACATATGTCCGAAAAAGGACAAATAAAAATAAAAAAAGATTCATGCTAAAAACGAATCAGTAAAAAAGAGAATAACAAATTTTTTGTAGCTAATTTTGAAGTCCTGCCAGACTGAACCAAGAAATCGCCACAGGCAAATCGAATAAAAATTACTATAAAGGCAGGATTTGCGTTAAAAACAAATCCATTTAAAAAAAAAATCGTTTTTGTAAACTTTGATGAATATGGTCAGTCAAAAAAGGTGTGTTCCTTCTTTCCAATGATTGTGTGCTTAAATGAATGTACATCCTATGGGGTGCAAGGTGCCGTACCCATGGGAACACGGTACCCATTCATTCGTTTGCCCACACTTATTCCATCCTTCCCATGAGAACAGGAGGGAGATCATATAAGGATAAGGGACACGCTTGTGAAGTCAATCGTGCCATTAGTAGGTTGTCGGCAATTATTAACGCCGACGACTAAACGGGAATAACACGTTCCTTCCAAGACTGACTCGAAAAAATAATAACTAACTTTAACTCTCTTTATTTTCCAGATTCAAATGTCACAAGTCAAAATTGTGTAAGTGAACAGAATTAAAAGCAAGACAAAAAGAAAAAGCAATTATTACAAAGATATTATATGCAAAAACAATGTTTTAATATTAAAGCCAGGAATCAAAATTCCTCTTATGGCCAAGGGATCAAAAGAGGTGAATTTGGTTGTAAATGAACTTCTTTCAAACGATACGAAGGCGAAAATCAACCAGCTTGTCCAAAAATATGATACTCTTTTTGAACCTCTTAGTAGTCACGAGGTGGTAAAGACGGCAGTGAAGGCCGAAATTAGAACTAATACTAATGAGCCTGTTTACTCAAAGAGCTATCCTTACCCTGCGTGTATGCGGGACGAGGTGGAGAAGCAGATCAAAGAACTCTTGGCTGAAAATATTATTCGTCCTTCTAAAAGTCCATATAATTCACCGATATGGATTGTTCCTAAAAAACCAAAACCGTCCGGTGAAAAACAATACAGAATGGTGATCGACTTCAAAAGATTAAATTTAGTCACTATTCCAGACACATACCCTATCCCTGATATAAATTCAACTCTATCAAGTCTCGGCGAGGCAAAATATTTCACTACTTTAGATTTGACCTCCGGGTTTCACCAGATCCCTATGAAGCCCTCCGACATTCCGAAAACAGCATTCTCTTCAATGAATGGGAAGTACGAATTTCTAAGACTTCCATTCGGGTTGAAAAACGCACCCGCCATATTTCAGAGAATGATTGACGATGTCTTGAAGGAGTACATAGGCAAAATTTGCTATGTGTACATTGACGATATAATCGTCTTTGGCAAAACCGAGGAAACCCACCTTGAAAATATAGAAACGATATTTTCCCGTTTACTTGAAGCGAATCTTAAGGTCAATCTTGAAAAAACCCATTTCATGAAG